>JAWQFJ010002838.1:47500-87500 GCA_034096865.1 Theodoxus fluviatilis
CCACCTCCACTGCTGCCTCCACCTCCACTGCTGCCTCCACCTCCACTGCTGCCTCCACCTCCACTGCTGCCTCCACCTCCACTGCTGCCTCCACCTCCACTGCTGCCTCCACCTCCACTGCTGCCTCCACCGTCTCCACCTCCACTGCTGCCTCCACCGTCTCCACCTCCACTGCTGCCTCCACCGTCTCCACCTCCACTGCTGCCTCCACCTCCACTGCTGCCTCCACCTCCACTGCTGCCTCCACCTCCACTGCTGCCTCCACCGTCTCCACCTCCACTGCTGCCTCCACCGTCTCCACCTCCACTGCTGCCTCCACCGTCTCCACCTCCACTGCTGCCTCCACCGTCTCCACCTCCACTGCTGCCTCCACCTCCACTGCTGCCTCCACCGTCTCCACCTCCACTGCTGCCTCCACCGTCTCCACCTCCACTGCTGCCTCCACCTCCACTGCTGCCTCCACCTCCACTGCTGCCTCCACCTCCACTGCTGCCTCCACCGTCTCCACCTCCACTGCTGCCTCCACCGTCTCCACCTCCACTGCTGCCTCCACCGTCTCCACCTCCACTGCTGCCTCCACCGTCTCCACCTCCACTGCTGCCTCCACCTCCACTGCTGCCTCCACCGTCTCCACCTCCACTGCTGCCTCCACCTCCACTGCTGCCTCCACCTCCACTGCTGCCTCCACCGTCTCCACCTCCACTGCTGCCTCCACCGTCTCCACCTCCACTGCTGCCTCCACCGTCTCCACCTCCACTGCTGCCTCCACCTCTACTGCTGCCTCCACCTCTACTGCTGCCTCCACCGTCTCCACCTCCACTGCTGCCTCCACCTCTACTGCTGCCTCCACCTCTACTGCTGCCTCCACCGTCTCCACCTCCACTGCTGCCTCCACCGTCTCCACCTCCACTGCTGCCTCCACCTCTACTGCTGCCTCCACCTCTACTGCTGCCTCCACCGTCTCCACCTCTACTGCTGCCTCCACCGTCTCCACCTCCACTGCTGCCTCCACCGTCTCCACCTCCACTGCTGCCTCCACCGTCTCCACCTCCACTGCTGCCTCCACCGTCTCCACCTCCACTGCTGCCTCCACCGTCTCCACCTCCACTGCTGCCTCCACCTCCACTGCTGCCTCCACCGTCTCCACCTCCACTGCTGCCTCCACCGTCTCCACCTCCACTGCTGCCTCCACCGTCTCCACCTCCACTGCTGCCTCCACCGTCTCCACCTCTACTGCTGCCTCCACCTCCACTGCTGCCTCCACCTCCACTGCTGCCTCCACCTCCACTGCTGCCTCCACCTCCACTGCTGCCTCCACCTCCACTGCTGCCTCCACCGTCTCCACCTCTACTGCTGCCTCCACCGTCTCCACCTCTACTGCTGCCTCCACCGTCTCCACCTCTACTGCTGCCTCCACCGTCTCCACCTCCACTGCTGCCTCCACCTCTACTGCTGCCTCCACCGTCTCCACCTCCACTGCTGCCTCCACCGTCTCCACCTCAACTGCTGCCTCCGTCTCCACCTCCACTGCTTCCTCCACCGTCTCCACCTCCACTGCTGCCTCCACCGTCTCCACCTCCACTGCTGCCTCCACCGTCTCCCCTTCCACTGCTGCCTCCACCGTCTCCCCCTCCACTGCTGCCTCCACCGTCTCCACCTCCACTGCTGCCTCCACCGTCTCCACCTCCACTGCTGCCTCCACCGTCTCCACCTCCACTGCTGCCTCCACCGTCTCCGCAAGGGCCACTCCCTGAAAGCTGCTATACCATTGTAGCCACGACTCCAGTGACTCCAGTGACTCCAGAGACTCCAGACCTCCAGCAGCTCCAGACCTCCAGGACTGACAGGGACCTGCCTGACCTCCTGACCTCCAGCCTGCCTGCCTGGCTGACGCTGCAGAGAGAGTTGTGGAGACTCAGTCCTGGCTCCCTTTTCTGTCCAACAGTTGTCTCTTAACTGTAGGATTGTGCGATTGTCCCTACACAGTTACACGATCATGAACTTGCTATGGTTTGAAGAACACGTCTGCTTCGTTCACTTCATGTATATCGTGAGAGTTGGTTTACTCATTTTCACCAGTCTGCAAGAGTGTCGGGTAAATCCCAAACGCCGTGTATAGATAGATGAGAAATGCCGGCTTTATCTCTTACTTAGCAAAGCAAGCGTCTAAGCCTGTTCGCGCAGACCAGGTGACCTTGTAACAGCAGAGATGACTTCTTCGACTGAACCTCGCCAAACCATGTCCTTGACCTCTTGGCATGCAGAGCTCCGAGTTTTGTATACCCCTACAGGGCCCACGAGTTTTGTATACTCCTACAGGGCCCACGACCCTCCCTTCTGTTCTCGCCGGCAGTCCAACCCTGAATTCCGTCAGTGAGGATCAACCCCAGTATTCCCACGTGACTTCTCACCCCACAGCTGTGGGTCAAGGTCGTGTGCAGGTCGAGGAAGCCGTTGGAGATTCTCACAGGCGCTCCAAGTGTTTATCGCTAGGGGGCGCTCCAAGTGTTTATCGCTAGGGGGCGCTCCAAGTGTTTATCGCTAGGGGGCGCTCAAGTGTTTATCGCTAGGGGGCGCTCCAAGTGTTTATCGCTAGGGGGCGCTCCAAGTGTTTATCGCTAGGGGGCGCTCCAAGTGTTTATCGCTAGGGGGCGCTCCAAGTGTTTATCGCTAGGGGGCGCTCCAAGTGTTTATCGCTAGGGGGCGCTCCAAGTGTTTATCGCTAGGGGGCGCTCCAAGTGTTTATCGCTAGGGGGCGCTGCCTCCTTGACAACAACCGGTGAATCGCGGCTGGCAACAATCGCACGGAAGTTCTCCATTCTGACACAGAAACACGTTCCGATCCGCTTTGCTGAAAAGAACCACAGCTGTTATTCGCATACTTGAAGCACACGCCGCAAATCTATTTTTTAAATAAAGAGATCCCAGGATTCATGAAGCCCTCAACGTCGCCATCTTCACTCGCCCGTAACCAAGCCAAGGAGTGGCAGACGACGCGTTGATCTTTATTGACTACTGACGAGTTACCTCCCCTCTGTGAGGCTTTATTAATGGGTCCCAGGGAAGGCCTTAAAAAAGCACACTATATTTTGGATGATAATATGCTGTTGAAGTGCTCACAATTCAACCAATCAGAATACTTCCCCTTCTGGCAGCAGATCCTTCCACAACTGCCCTGGGGCTTGCATCTGCTGGGCGCGTGCAGCAAGTTGAGTTTGTAACGTGCGCAAAAGTCATCGGAAGTCGTCTGAGACTTGCCTCCCTTTTTGCCATTTATATGGACCCCTCTTCTGCACGTGTTTTTTGTGGGAAATCTCTCCCAACAAGCAACGGAATCGCTGCTGTACGAGCGATTTTTTTGCAGGTGGGTTGTTTATATTCATTCTGCAATTTACGTAGCCTTAAAAAAATTCGCCCGTGCAAAAGTGCCGGCGAGGTCAGAAGAGATTTACCTCCCTTGTTGCTATTCGCCATTGACTCCGCTGGTCCCACGTGTTCTGTGGGGAATACATGGTATTCATTCGAAACGCGTTGAAACTGATTCTCAGCGGCAAATGGCCAGAGGACCATACGACAGGAGAAGGTGAAATTCCCTTAGGAAAAAACCACACAAACGAACTGAAAACGTAAAAAATGTAAATACTTTTGATCACGCACACGTGTGAAAAATTTCACTGTGCTCAGGTTGCTCAAGTTGCACCGTGAAGCGAGGGCCTGCAGGGAGAAGTTGTACTCGCCATGCCCCTCGCCATGCCCCCCTCCTTGCCCCTCGCCCTATCCCTCACACTGCCCCTCGCCATGCCCCTCGCCCTATCCCTCACACTGCCCCTCGCCATGCCCCCCTCCATGCCCCTCGCCATGCCCCTCGCCATGCCCCTCGCCATGCCCCCCTCCATGCCCCTCGCCATGCCCCTCGCCATGCCCCCCGCCATGCCCCCCGCCATGCCCCTCTCCATGCCCCCCGCCATGACCCCGCCATGCCCCTCGCCATGCCCCTCGCCATGCCCCTCGCCATGCCCCTCGCCATGCCCCTCGCCATGCCCCTCGCCATGCCCCTCGCCATGCCTCTCTCCATGCCCCCCGCCATGCCCCTCGCCATGCCCCTCGCCATGCCCCTCGCCATGCCCCTCGCCATGCCCCTCGCCATGCCCCCCGCCATGCTCCTCGCCATGCCCCTCGCCATGCCCCCCGCCATGCTCCTCGCCATGCCCCTCGCCATGCCCCTCGCCATGCTCCTCGCCATGCCCCTCGCCATGCCCCTCGCCATGCCCCTCGCCATGCCCCCCGCCATGCCCCTCGCCATGCCCTTCGCTGTGCCCCCCGCCATGTTCCTCGCCATGCCCCTCGCCATGTTCCTCGCCATGCCCCTCGCCATGCCCCTCCCCATGCCCCTCGCCATGCCCCTCGCCATGCTCCTCGCCATGCCCCTCGCCATGCCCCTCCCCATGCCCCCCGCCATGCCCCTCACCATGCCCCTCGCCATGCCCCTCCCCATGCCCCTTGCCATGCCCCCCGCCATGCCCCCCGCCATGCCCCTCGCCATGCCCCTCGCCATGCCCCTCGCCATGCCCCTCCCCATGCCCCTCGCCATGCCCCTCGCCATGCCCCTGTCGACGCGTGCAGAACGCCTGCTGTATGCTCTGCAGGGGGCGTAGATCACCGAACACTTATTCCAAAATGTGGAACACTTCCTTGACTGACCGCGGGTTCCTGCCAGAGCCTTCTGTCTTGGAGGGCCCCTCCAGGTGCCTGACACCAAACCCGGCACCAGTGCCGTCCTCCATCTGCAGGGCTCCCAACACCCGCCTCGCTCCTGTGATGAAGGCATCCACTCGTGCAGGGAGGCGCCACGGACAGAGGGACCAATGAGAGGCCAGTTCGTCGTCGGCCTCCAACCTCCTTCCCTCCAGCGAGATGGGGAAAATTGTGCGCGAGCGAACAGACTGTGTGACCTGCTGGAAGTGAGGAAGGAGGCGATGCGGTGGACTGAGGACCTCTGACATTCCTCGGCGTCATTCCGCAAGGAGCACCGCAAGTTGCAGGATTCTGAAGTTTGGGGATGGGTCTGCCCATGTATAGCCGGACAGTTCCGTAGAGCCGCGCTGATGTTTCGTTGGCAGAACATTCATGATTAGAACATCTCCTAGCGTAACCGTAGTTTAGTGTGTGCTGTACTTGTATCTTTGGACTTGATGTGCCTGTTTTTCAATTCTTGGAATAAATATAGTGGTAGTGTCTTGCTTTTCATCATTTCTGCACTGTAAGTTGACAGCAATACTTCCTTTATATACAAGGTAGTATTGCTGAGTGGATATGTTTCATGTTTGCAAAGTAGTCTATGCATCTTCTGACGTTTAGATTTTCCTTCGTACTTACATGTCATGGTAGTAGGGAAACTGTATTCCTTTATAACCCTATCCATTTCATAAGAAAACTTGGTGTTGGAGATGAAAAGATTTCATAAATACTCAAATTCATGATGCAGTATGCATGCCCAGAGTTGAATATCGGAGATGCTGATTCCTCTTGAGAGATTTTGCACCAACAGCGCACTCCTGGCCCGCTCTTTCCAATGGTGCTGTGCTGTGTCTGACGATCAAGGCTCCATGTGTTCCTCGCCTGTGGTGTCCCCCCTACGTATGTGCGTTCAAATGTTGCATAACAATTATGTTGTGGGTCATTCATGGTTAGTTAGATGAACCTTGTGGAGAAGCACAAATACCGCGCCTGGTTTCATGCGTCTAACCATGCGTATCTTGAGTCGTTATCATGTGGAATGGCCTTATATAGCCTTCAAGGCTGATAGGCCCTTAAACTCCATCCATCCATCCATCCATCACGTGGAAATATCCAGCTGGGATGTTGTTGGTATAATGTAGGGTCAGGCACTACGGGCGGGCTGCAGCTGGGATGTTGTTGGTATAATGTAGGGTCAGGCACCACGGGCGGGCTGCAGCTGGGGTGTTGTTGGTATAATGTAGAGTCAGGCACTACGGGCGGGCTGCAGCTGGGATGTTGTTGGTATAATGTAGGGTCAGGCACCACGGGCGGGCTGCAGCTGGGGTGTTGTTGGTATAATGTAGAGTCAGGCACTACGGGCGGGCTGCAGCTGGGGTGTTGTTGGTATAATGTAGAGTCAGGCACTACGGGCGGGCTGCAGCTGGGATGTTGTTGGTATAATGTAGAGTCAGGCACTACGGGCGGGCTGCAGCTGGGATGTTGTTGGTATAATGTAGGGTCAGGCACCACGGGCGGGCTGCAGCTGGTATAATGTAGAGTCAGGCACTACGGGCGGGCTGCAGCTGGGGTGTTGTTGGTATAATGTAGAGTCAGGCACTACGGGCGGGCTGCAGCTGGGGTGTTGTTGGTATAATGTAGAGTCAGGCACTACGGGCGGGCTGCAGCTGGGATGTTGTTGGTATAATGTAGAGTCAGGCACTACGGGCGGGCTGCAGCTGGGATGTTGTTGGTATAATGTAGGGTCAGGCACCACGGGCGGGCTGCAGCTGGTATAATGTAGAGTCAGGCACTACGGGCGGGCTGCAGCTGGGGTGTTGTTGGTATAATGTATGAGTCAGGCACTACGGGCGGGCTGCAGCTGGGGTGTTGTTGGTATAATGTAGGGTCAGGCACTACGGGCGGGCTACAGCTGGGGTGTTGTTGGTATAATGTAGGGTCAGGCACTACGGGCGGGCTGCAGCTGTGGAAGGCCTCGTCTTGTTTGGTGGGCGCAAGTCACGTGTCTGTGTTTTGTGTCATGTTTGGTGGGCGCAAGTCACGCTTCTGTGTTTTGTGTCATGTTTGGTGGGCGCAAGTCACGCGTCTGTGTTTTGTGTCATGTTTGGTGGGCGCAAGTCACGCTTCTGTGTTTTGTGTCATGTTTGGTGGGCGCAAGTCACGCGTCTGTGTTTTGTGTCTTGTTTGGTGGGCGCAAGTCACGCTTCTGTGTTTTGTGTCATGTTTGGTGGGCGCAAGTCACGCTTTTGTGTTTCGTGTCATGTTTGGTGGGCGCAAGTCACGCGTCTGTGTTTTGTGTCATGTTTGGTGGGCGCAAGTCACGCTTCTGTGTTTTTGTGTCATGTTTGGTGGGCGCAAGTCACGCTTCTGTGTTTTGTGTCATGTTTGGTGGGCGCAAGTCACGCGTCTGTGTTTTGTGTCATGTTGACGACATAACTTGTTGAACGGTTAAGCCCGCTTGAAGTGGTACGATTTTATGTTTGTTGTTTCTTTTGCCTGGCTGGTCTGACTGAGTGTCGGCTATTTGTTGAATGGTTAAGGCCGCTTCAGATTGCAGAACGTTGGACTCGTTTGTACTGTTTTGTTCGTAGTTCCATTCCCCCTGTGGGTTTCGTTAAGACTTGTCCCATCGCGTTTCCCCAGACGAATCGTAAGAGGCGAAAAACTGGGGTTATAATTAAACTTGCGTTCACTTTAATTGTAGCGATTTTTGTGCTAATTGAAATTGCAAAGTTTGACTGGCCGCAAAACTCCATCGTTCATCTGATATCAACATAACTTTTCTCTCATCTCTCCCGCCCCTGGGATTGAACCACGGCACAGCGCCTCGCTGCAAAGCCCAACGCCTTAGCATGCTGGACCATCTACACCTCCCAAAAAAGAGGCTATCATCTGATAAATAAATTTAGCTGAGCATGGCACTCTGCAATTTTTCTGATTGTTGTTGGATTTTCTTGGGAAATCTCGGACTCTTGGTTTTTCGTGCGAGCTGCACGTGCTTTGTTACCATAGTGGTGCATGTTCTCTGTTGCGCGATAATATCGTCTCTTTTCTTCTCTTGTTTATCGTAGGAAATATGTGAGTCGCCGTATTTGACTTAAGAAAGTTCTGTTACTCTCGGTAGGCCGCTGCGTTGCTGTTGGAGAGGATGATCTCCTGGTGGGCTTGTTACCTGTGTTTGTTTTGGCGACTGTGTGTTACCTGCGTTTCTTTTGGCGACTGTGTGTTACCTGCGTTTCTTTTGGCGCCTGTGTGTTACCTGTGTTTCTTTTGGCGCCTTTGTGTTACCTGCGTTTCTTTTGGCGACTGTGTGTTACCTGCGTTTCTTTTGGCGCCTGTGTGTTACCTGTGTTTCTTTTGGCGACTGTGTGTTACCTGTGTTTCTTTTGGCGCCTGTGTGTTACCTGTATTTCTTTTGGCGCCTGTGTGTTACCTGTGTTTCTTTTGGCGCCTGTGTGTTACCTGTGTTTCTTTTGGCGCCTGTGTGTTACCTGTGTTTCTTTTGGCGCCTGTGTGTTACCTGTGTTTCTTTTGGCGCCTGTGTGTTACCTGTGTTTCTTTTGACGCCTGTGTGTTACCTGTGGTTTTTTTGGCGCCTGTGTGTTACCTGTGTTTCTTTTGGCGCCTGTGTGTTACCTGTGTTTCTTTTGGCGCCTTTGTGTTACCTGTATTTCTTTTGGCGACTGTGTGTTACCTGCATTTCTTTTGGCGACTGTGTGTTACCTGCATTTCTTTTGGCGACTGTGTGTTACCTGTATTTCTTTTGGCGACTGTGTTACCTGTATTTCTTTGGCGACTGGGTGTCACCTGTATTTCTTTTGGCGACTGGATTTCAACCTGCATTGTAATAATTGTAATTGTATCATTATTTGTCATTTTGCTGAATTAGAGCAAGTTTGTTGTTGAAAAGCGTGTATTTGCAATGATCAAATTCTTTTAAGTTTCATCCTGTTTGTGGCGTTTTTGTTCAATGTTATTAATGACTTAGGAAAGAATTCCTTCATTTGTTGTTGGTTTTTTACTTTCTACTATTGTCTGAGCCAATACCACCAACAGCAACCATGACACTCAGTCTTTCTCCCCCAGATCATCTCCGTTCTGTGCCAGCCTCGTTCTGTCCCAGCCCCTCTCTCTCTCACTTTGTCCCAGCCCCTCTCTCTCTCTCTCTGTCCCAGCCCTTCTCTCTGTCCCAGCCCCTCTTTCTCTCTGTCCCGTGCTGTAGTCAGAGCAGAACCGCATATGTCCATTGCTTAGTTACGTGGTGTAGTCAGAGCAGAATGGCATATGTCCATTGCTTAGTTACGTGATGTAGTCAGAGCAGAATGGCATATGTCCATTGCTTAGTTACGTGGTGTAGTCAGAGCAGAATCCCATATGTCCATTGCTAAGTTACGTGGTGTAATCAGAGCAGAATCGCATATGTCCATTGCTTAGTTACGTGGTGTAGTCAGAGCAGAACCGCATATGTCCATTGCTTAGTTACGTGGTGTAGTCAGAGCAGAATGGCATATGTCCATTGCTTAGATACGTGATGTAGTCAGAGCAGAACCCCATATGTCCATTGCTTAGTTACGTGGTGTAGTCAGAGCAGAATGGCATATGTCCATTGCTTAGTTACGTGATGTAGTCAGAGCAGAATCGCATATGTCCATTGCTTAGTTACGTGATGTAGTCAGAGCAGAATTGCATATGTCCATTGCTTAGTTACGTGGTGTAGTCAGAGCAGAATCCCATATGTCCATTGCTTAGTTACGTGATGTAGTCAGAGCAGAATTGCATATGTCCATTGCTTAGTTACGTGGTGTAGTCAGAGCAGAATCCCATATGTCCATTGCTTAGTTACGTGATGTAGTCAGAGCAGAATCGCATATGTCCATTGCTTAGTTACGTGGTGTAGTCAGAGCAGAATCCCATATGTCCATTGCTTAGTTACGTGATGTAGTCAGAGCAGAATTGCATATGTCCATTGCTTAGTTACGTGGTGTAGTCAGAGCAGAATCGCATATGTCCATTGCTAAGTTACGTGGTGTAGTCAGAGCAGAATCGCATATGAGTAAGTCTCTAAACGTGATGGCAAAAGTGTTACACGAACCCAGTTTCAAAAAAGTGCTTGAATTGTCACTATTTTGGTATTATTATAAAGACTGACACTTTAACTGTGTGTACCTAAGTCAAAAAGATAGTTCATTAAGAAATGTGTGCTTAGGAGCTGTGTAAAGTTCAAAAGTTGGTGTGGTACGCGTGTAACGGATGACAAAGTAAATGACCACTTTTCTTGCAATCAAAAACAACAAATGAGATTATTTGTGTTTCAAACACACATTAACAGAATGTGTTAACATAAAGAGAAAGAAAATATTAAAAAAATAATAAAAAGGGTACAAGGTTATATATTACTTTGTCATCCGTTACACGCGTACAACTGCAATGTGGTTTTTTTCTCTCTTTGTATGTAAAACTTAGATACAGGCAAAATAACACTTACAACAGCTTAGGAGCTGTGTAAAGTTCAAAAGTTGGTGTGGTACGCGTGTAACGGATGACAAAGTAAATGACCACTTTTCTTGCAATCAAAAACAACAAATGAGATTATTTGTGTTTCAAACACACATTAACAGAATGTGTTAACATAAAGAGAAAGAAAATATTAAAAAAATAATAAAAAGGGTACAAGGTTATATATTACTTTGTCATCCGTTACACGCGTACAACTGCAATGTGGTTTTTTTCTCTCTTTGTATGTAAAACTTAGATACAGGCAAAATAACACTTACAACTTGAAAAGAAATGCCTTTAATGTTAATTTGGCAAATATCAACCTCATTCGCAAAAGAACTTTGATTTTAGAGCTATTTAAAAAATCCTGTGTCATTCGTTACACGCGTACCTCCAACAAGCTTTTGATGGGGAATTTGAATTCTGAAGTCAAACAAACAAGCACAAAATTACTTTGCATCTGCAAAAATCATCTTTACTAATACTGTGAAAAATATCATGAAATACACACACAAAAACGAGCACACAAGTACTTAAAGCACACTGTTTCATTATCATACAGAGGAGCAATACTGATTGATACTGACTGAAAGTAATAATTATAATAATACAGAACATTTAACACATGTATACACATTTCTAATGAGCAGATCAATGTGCAACATACAACACCATGCACACAACATGAACATGATAAATACAACTATTTACACACACACACACAAAACCAAGACTACTCCACATTGAAGTACTGCACTCTGTTAGTGCTGTGCTTCTCGTCTAGCTTGGCGCTGACTCTCTCCAGCACGCAGTCCATTGGTTCCCATGACCTGTCCTTGGACCTGGGCCAATAGTAAAGATGTCCAGACTTTGCCATGAAGTCCAGATGTACGAAAGAGCTAGAGCCGTCAAGGTCCAGCACATCGCACACATACATTTTCTTGTCCCTGACCCATCGCACGAAATGGAGGTCACCAATGGCAGGCAAGATGGGGCCCTGAGGATCAGAGGGGGTTTGAACAAAAGCTGTGTTCAGCTTGTCAGGGTGAGGACGGGAGGGGCTCTGGACAAAGCCAGTGTCAAACGTGGCGTCAGGCACTAGCGGCAACACATGGTTTGCCACCCAATGCTCAGCCACCTGGTCGTTCCTGTCAGATCACCACATCAGGTGGACTGAGACATCAGATGGGGTGCAAAGGGGTGCTACCACTCTGTTCATGAGTTGTCTGTTCTGTGGCCACCCAAGCTGGGGAAAGATGCTGCAGACCGTCACCTTCAGGACTTCGGCTGCAACACACACTTGCCAGAGGCCCATGAAGGAAGCCAATGGGATGCAGGCGAAGCACTCCTGTTTGAAGGTGTCCTGAATACCTTCGGGCGACAGGTCTGCCATCTGGTCACTGACGGAGGCCAGCGTCTGCAGTGACAGTTGATCCAGTCCGAAGTTCCCTGCAAAATAAATGTTATAAACATGTATAAATTGAGTATAGAACCAAAAGAAAATGACATTCTTTACAAATTAATACAAAGCTAGTAGGCAATAATCATGACTCCCCATACAGTAATGTATAAACAGCAATAAAAAAGAATGTTGCATACCTGGAGTGAGATATTTTGCAGCATGAAGTGCCATCTCCACCACCACTCTACATCTCATCTCTCATCTCATCATTGTTGGGGAAAGTCTGCATGGCTTTGGCTTCCCAAGTTCTGCAAGCAAGCAAAAAAAAAAAAAGAATGTTCAGTTCATCAAAATTATTCTCAGAGTGTATTGACATGCATATACATGTACACATAACATTCAGGATCATGGGATTGTCACAATCAAGGATTTTAAAGTTATGAAAACAAAATCCTGGAGAAACTTAGTAATCAAACTTTTTTTTCCTTTTTTTTCTAAATTGCAAGTCTGGAGCACAATAAGCAAACTATGAATAAGAAAAGCATCAAATTGCAACATTAGGCATACAGCAAACGGAAATTGTGAAGTGCCCTTTTTAAATTTATCTAAATAATATCTTAACTGGATCAAAGAAATGATCCTACAAGGTGCAAAACTGAAAAAAAATCACTCAACCATAATCACTCCTGACGATTTTAAACGGAAGTAATTATGACAAAGGATAGTCCTTTGTCATCCATGACATTTTTGATAGTCAAACTAAAGCTGTTGCAATCTACTCAGCCCAAACTTGACATCGTACACACGTCTTGTTGAAAAGCAAATATTTAAACCGTGAATCGTTCATTTCGGCTCAAAAAGGCTCCTAAAAGCATTGATAAACATACCCAGAACAGGGTACGGACGAACAATCTGTCCAAACCCCTTGGGCGTAACCAAAAAGAAAACCAAAGGAGAAACATTCAAACACTTACCACGTAATGGAATCTCCATGTTGAAAATTGAACATGGCGGCACTACATCCGGTGTAAACTGGTTTGTTGCGGTTATAAATTGCGGATCGAAGAAAAGTCGGAATCACACATTTTTTTGGGATAAATTTGAAAAAAAGCAAAACGATCGAAATGACCAAGGATTTTTGCCAAAACTAAAAGTCGGTGGCAGTTGTGAATAAAAGTATTCTAACTTGTTATATTTCACACACTAACTTTGTGTTGCAATACACAATCCATGGAAAGTTTTAAGTGAAAATAATTCTGTGGTTTGCCGGTAGCAGTTTTAGGTTTGTTTACTCTGCTGATGACAAAGTCTGTTACGCTCGTACTCACGAAGTTTCTCGCGTTCAAAGTCAAAGAATATAAAAATGGAAATCCTGATATCTGGAAAATTATTGAAGACAACACTTTATTTCTTGAAACAACAATTGGAGTTCAGTTTAAGAGCGATGATGTTCCTGTTATTTTAGGTAATGTGAGGCACTGTCTGTCGTGCAACGTTTTGAAGTCTCTGTTTTCCTGGAAATTTTACCTTTCAATCTATTTATTCACTCTCGCACAAACAGTAACAATGGAAACTGCATAAAAACTATCTATTTGTCCATTTGTGTCTTTACACACCTGCAAAAGAAACATGTAGGTTAATTAGTTATTGGTGTAAATACCATTTTAAAAATGTACCAGTTGCCCATTTGACGTTCAGAGACTCACTCATATGTCCATTGCTTAGGTACGTGGTGTAGTCAGAGCAGAATTGCATATGTCCATTGCTTAGTTACGTGATGTAGTCAGAGCAGAATTGCATATGTCCATTGCTTAGTTACGTGATGTAGTCAGAGCAGAATTGCATATGTCCATTGCTTAGTTACGTGATGTAGTCAGAGCAGAATTGCATATGTCCATTGCTTAGTTACGTGGTGTAATCAGAGCAGAATCGCATATGTCCATTGCTTAGTTACGTGATGTAGTCAGAGCAGAATTGCATATGTCCATTGCTTAGTTACGTGATGTAGTCAGAGCAGAATTGCATATGTCCATTGCTTAGTTACGTGATGTAGTCAGAGCAGAATTGCATATGTCCATTGCTTAGTTACGTGATGTAGTCAGAGCAGAATCGCATATGTCCATTGCTTAGTTACGTGGTGTAGTCAGAGCAGAATGGCATATGTCCATTGCTTAGTTACGTGGTGTAGTCAGAGCAGAATTGCATATGTCCATTGCTTAGTTACGTGATGTAGTCAGAGCAGAATCGCATATGTCCATTGCTTAGATACGTGGTGTAGTCAGAGCAGAATCGCATATGAATTTCACTTGACATCGCATTGCGCTGCTTTGAGAGAGTCAAGTGGATTCTAGTTGTTTCAAGAAGGATCTAGAAAACCTAAAAAAAAGTGTATAAGCGTGCATGTGAGAGCGTGCGTGTGTGCATGAGAGTGCAATAAAGACGCATATAAGCGTGTGAGGAGAAGGTAAGTGCGTGTGGAAACCGTCCTCTACAGGTTTCTTGTCCTGAGAGTGAACCGCAATATTCTGGCATTGCTGTGAACGGATTGTATCCTGTGAATTGAATAGTGCATGCGTTACACACAAAGTGCTATTGTTGTGTGGATCAGGGGCCGTTTGCATGGAGAGACTTAAGTCAGACTTTAGATCGAAGTCGCGTGCTCAGCTCAACAAGTATCTACGTCGGTATGCGTGAGAGATCTCAACTTTACCAAGTCAACAAAATCGTGCTCAAAGTTAATCCACGTCCCGCCCTGGCTCATCTTTGATCTGGCTGCATCACATCTTAATGGCGACGAAGCGCCTCTCGACTCGAAAGTTTGACATGGAATTGTTCAGAAGTATTTACATCAGATAATTGCTGTCATTTGACTAACAAGTGTACACAAACGTATGCTTGTGATATGGTTAACATTTTTAATTGTCCATACACTTTCAATTGATGGTTTCATACATCGAAACCTATAATAGAGCTCCGTCGAGATCGAGTCAAACAGAGTTATCTTTTCCTACTTTCAGCAAAACAATGGCGCGTCGCTTACAAAATCTGTGAAAGACACGACTGTTTTTGGAGCAGAAAGTTTGTTGTTTTTACAATGGTGACCTCCTGCTGTGTGAAGAACTGCCACAATAGGCATGACAGAGAGAGAGATCGACGTTTTTTTTTTGTCGTACCGCGTGTTGCAACGCGAAAAGGCAAGGAAATGCTGGATCTCACAACTCAAAGGCGCCGTGAGTGGATCGCTCAACTGAACCTGAAGTCACTCACTTTTGACACTAAGGCAGATCAATTTGTTTGTTCGGATCACTTTGTAAATGGTGAGAATTTGTTATGTTTTGCGTTTTGTAACTTAACACATACTAGAAAAGACGGAAAGAGAGTATGCAGGACAGATTACAGGGGAGAAAGAAAGGCCAAGATGTCGCAGAGACTAACAACAGTGTTTTGTTCTGTTACCTGATTTGACTTTTTGATACTACAAAACAGCAATATCAATTGCATCAATATTCAATG
Source organism: Theodoxus fluviatilis (assembly GCA_034096865.1). Taxonomy (NCBI): domain Eukaryota; kingdom Metazoa; phylum Mollusca; class Gastropoda; order Cycloneritida; family Neritidae; genus Theodoxus; species Theodoxus fluviatilis. The sequence continues at coordinate 62,649 of JAWQFJ010002838.1, forward strand.
TTTGTTCAATCTGATTGGACCGGTACAAATCTGGGTCGACGTTTTGTGAATAGGCCTCGTTCGCAGCGACAACTTACAAGTGACCGTGAAATAGGACGGTGTACGATGAGATTTTACCCTGGGAGTAAACAAAATAAGTTTATTTCAGACCATTGTTGGTGATACGTCTTACCTAAAATAGTTTGCGTAATGACAACCTTTATTTTGTGTGTACATGCAAACGTGTATATGTGTATGTGTGTAAATGTGCATGTCTAGAAGCACGGTGGGTGATGGCTTGGGATAGGCAGGCATGACAGGGAGCGAGTACAGCGGCGAGAGCTGTAAATGTATCTTTCTCCCTTTCCTCCCTCTCTATGGAGACAGTGCTGGCAGTGCAAACAGTGAAGACAGGCAGGCAGGCAGGCAGACAGGCAGGCACGCAGGCAGGAAGACAGAGAGACGGAGAGACAAACAGAGAGACAGCCAGACAGAGAGACAGACAGAGAGACAGAGAGACAGCCAGACAGAGAGACAGACAGACAGACAGACAGACAGACAGACAGACAGACGGACCCTTTCTCCTTCGCTTTAGCTTTTCGCTCAACAATAAACACATCCACGCATATATGTGTACCTGAGAGAGAGAGAGATAAAGAAAGAGAGAGAGAGAGAGAGAGAGAGAGAGAGAGAGAAAGAGAGAGAGAGAGAGAGAGAGAGCAGTAGGCGTTTACTTCAATCAGAGACACTATAATATATAGTATACTATACTATCTCTGCTTCAATAAAAGATCCTGCATACTCTCTTTCCGTCTTTTCTAGTATTTGGTAAGTTACAAAACGCAAAACATAACAAATTCTCACCATTTATAAAGTGATCCGAACAAACAAATCGATCTGCCTTAGTGTCAAAAGTGAGTGACTTCAGATTCAGTTGAGCGATCCACTCACGGCGCCTTAGTTTGAGTTGTGAGATCCAGCATTTCCTTGCCTTTTCGCATTGCAACACGCGGTACGACAAAAAAACGTCGATCTTTCTCTCTGTCATGCCTATTGTGGCAGTTCTTCACACAGCAGAAGGTCACCATTGTAGAAACAACAAACTTTCTGCTCCAAAAACAGCCGTGTCTTTCACAGATTTTGTAAGCGACGCGCCATTGTTTTGCTGAAAGTAGGAAAAGATAACTCTGTTTGACTCGATCTCGACGGAGCTAATGGACCTTATTCACGCGACCCGCCATTTTGGTTTTAAAACGAGGCAGATAACGCGAACATGTCGACATGGCTGACACGTTGAAGACAACAGAGGGGTTAGCGCAGCTTCAACGACAAAATCCTTTCTGCAGTGGAGGTGACCGGCATTGTTAGATCAAAAACTATTCAAAAATAGTCACAATAGACTATCGTAACGTATAATTTCTGCACAAAACCCGCAGAAGATAAGTAAACAAACCACACCGTACATACCTAGCAGACGAACACGATCGAACCATAGCCACTACCCCAGCAGACGATCGAACTAGTGTGATATAATGTTTCCTGTAAAGCTCGAATGCGTGGCAGCAGATAACTGTTTAGTTCTGGCTTGAATTGACAATTTTGTTTCCCTGGTCAGGCGAGGACAGAAAATTCACGATCATCCAGTCGATGAGTGCACGATCAACTTAATTGCCGCATTTGGCGTAATGTAACAAATAAGATGATGACAAGAAAATGGCATTAAAGCACAAAACAAAGTTTCATGACAACCAAAATCACCGATTACATTGATAACTGACCATTTTTACACTTACAACTATGTGCTCAAACCGTACAAAGCAAACAAAACACACTGCGGGGAGTGTCCCGGACAGGCATCAACACTTAAGTGCACGAGTGATCATTTCGCTTTGCTCTCATTTGTTTCATCTGCTCCGACATGGTAAGCTGGCTATGCCAAGAAGCCAACATCTAAATCAGAGTTAGTTGACAAAGTGACAAAGTTACGCATCACAAAACAAAATTTAAATGTATAGACCAAAGCTGATCAGCTTCGCCCGTGATCACACGCTGACCTCATGACAATTAAGCTGGCCAATGAGAGGCAAGGAACGAAACGGCCGTCTCTTTCCGTGGTTTTCATTGGTTCGAACACTAGAGTTCTAAGCGAAATAACTTTTGTCACTGTGTACCAACCTTTGATGGCATCGTAGTCGATAAACACTTCAATCCACTTCTCATAGCCTTTGTCACTTTGTCTTCTTGCTATTTTTCTGCATGCCTTCCTTCGTAACTCAACCATAATAAATAACAATGGAGAATGCACAACTGAGACTGCCAAGGAGAATCTTCTGCAAACACATGTTGTGATGCGTAATATCATTGAAAATTCAAGCTCTAAACCTAATATCAGTTAGCACGCAAAAAAATCACATCTAAGTAAACCAGATAGCCTAGTACTGCTGCCACTCATTCGAGCTTTACATGAAACATTATATCACACTAGCTCGATTGTCTGCTGGCGTTCGATCGTGTTCGTCTGCTAGGGACGTACGGTGTGGTTTGTTTACTTATCTTCTGCGGGTATTGTGAAGAAATTATACGTTACGATAGTCTATTGTGACTATTTTTGAATAGTTTTTTATCTAACAATGCCGATCACCTCCACTGCAGAAAGGATTTTGTCGTTGAAGCTGCGCTAACCCCTCTGTTGTCTTCAACGTGTCAGCCATGTCGACATGTTCGCGTTATCTGCCTCGTTTTAAAACTAACATGGCCGCCGCGTGAATAAGGTCTATAGGCCTCGTTTTCGACAGACAGTGACGTAAAGTTATTATGCAAATCAGACGGGGTTTGCCTACCGGCGTCTGACTCAACTCAGTCAACGGTTATTCCGTTTCATGCTCACCATCTGAGCTTAGCGCTGAGGAAGTGCTTAGCCGTGTCTACTTAGGAGTTAAGCACGACTTAAATTGGGCCATTCAATGCACACGGCCCCAGAAGTAAAGGTCTTCATGACTATCGGAATGCTCATCTGTGATGTAAAATGCTGGAAAATGCTAGATTATCGTAGTAGTTTCCAGTAATGACGCAATTCCTCGGATAGGCCTGCTGCTTAGTTACCTCACATAATTAGGGCGGTATTGGCTTTGAAGTATCACATGACGTCACTGCGTTTTGCATCATTTTCAGACGCCCAGTCGGTTCTAGAAGATTCCAAAGAGTAAAACCGGTGCTACAAAAAGCACATAAGCATGCAAGTGTGTGTGTGTGTGTGTGTGTGTGTGAGTGGTTGTGTGTATGTGTATGTGTGTGTATATGTGTATGTACGTGTGTATGTATGTGTGTATATGTGCGTGTGTGTATGTGTGTTTGTGTGTGTGTATGTGTGTTTGTGTGTGATTATGTGTGTATGTGTGTGCGTATGTGTGTGTTTGTGTATGTATAGGTGTGCTTGTGTGTGTGTATGATGTGTATGTATATGTGTGTATGTCAATGCTTGCGTGCGTGTGTGTGTGTGTGTGTGTGTGTGTGTGTGTGCGTGCGTGCGTGCGTGTGTACGTGTGTGTATATGTGTGTGTGTATGTGTGTGTGAGTATGTATTTGTGTTTATGTGTGTGTATGTATGTGTCTGTGTGTGTGTATGTATGTGTCTCTGTGTGTGTATGTATATGTGTGTGTGTGCGTGTGTGTATGTGTGTGTGTGTGTGAGTACATGAGAATGAGAACACAGAGACAGGTGAGAGTGCGACAACAGCGATAGTAAGTCCTCTACAGAGTTTAGTTCCGAGAGTAAAGCACCTATGCAAAGCTAAGTCCTGGCAGTTTTTGTGTGTTTACTTTGGTGCTGCCAAGTGACGAGAGAGCGAATAAAACTTGTCCAAAACGACTATCAAATCTGCATTATCGACTTCCCGGCGCAAGCTAAACAAGAAGGGCAAAGCCCATACGACTCACATGCTTGACCTTGACCTTTATATGGCCTGGACCTTCAGGTGACCTTCAAGGTCAAGGTCAAACAACTAAACCTACCATGATAAACCTACCAATGACATCATACACTAAGAAATGCTTTACACATTTTTCCTACCAAAATACACGTGACCTTGACCCAAGGTCAAGGTCATCCAAGGTCATGCAACACAAAGCTGTTAATTCAAGACATAGGAAGCACAATGGTGATTATTGGCACTTTCTACCATGAGATATGGTCACTTTTAGTGGTTCACTACCCCATTTTGGTCACATTTCATAAGGGTCAAAGTGACCTTGACCTTGATGATATGTGACCAAATGTATCTCATGATGAAAGTATAACATGTACCCCACATAATTATTAAGTTTGAAACAGTTATCTTCCATAGTTCAGAGTCAGGGTCACTTCAAAATATGTATACACTCCAACTTTGAAGAGCTCCTGTGACCTTGACCTTGAAGCAAGGTCAACTAAACTGATATGAAAAGATAGGGATTACTTTGCCCTATATACCATATATAGGGCAGGTATCCAATCTCAAAAACGTCAGATAAAATTGAGAAAATGTGAAAAATGACTGTTTTTTACACAACATTTATGGCCCCTGCGACCTTGACCTTGAAGCAAGGACAAGTCACTATGTATGTTTTTTGAGGCCTTGTCATCATACACCATCATGCCACATTTGGTATTGATAGACTTAATAGTCTCCGAGAAAAATCCAATATTAAAGTTTTTGGACGCCCGGACGCCCGGACCGGACGCCCGGACGGACAAAAAGGGTGAGTACATAGACTCACTTTTGCTTCGCATGTCAGTCAAAAACCCTCGTATTTACATGCACATGACGTTATGAAGGTTGTTCTTGCCTTCATAAGGGCAAGATAGTTTTGTCTTAATCTTTTCGTTCCTTTTTTTTGCACCCTTTTTATCCTTCTTTTTTGTACCCCTTATACATCATCCTTTTATTCATTCTCTCTCTCTCTCTCTCTCTCTCTCTTCTCTCTCTGTCTCTCTCTGTCCTTTTCTTTCTCCTCTGTTATTCCTTCTTTCTTTACTCCAGTCTGTGGTGGGAGTTCTGGTTACGCCGGCGATCAGTATTCCCTTCATGAGCACTTGTCTTCTTCTTCCCCTTCTCTCTCTCATTCCTACCTCTTGACCTTCGCGCACTCTTCATTCTATCAGCTGTCTTGTTTGTTTGTGTCAGTTATAAGTGTTCAGGGCCCGTGTCCCGAGCGGCGAGTTATTTCTAACCCCGATTTGTCTGTAAACGCGGGGTTAGCTAAATCTTGGTCTCGGTCAACTCAGACGACCTTGACCTCATGTACGCATGCGCACACACGTTTATTGTTAGTCATTTCCGTGTTTCCGTTGTGTTTTCTTCCAGTGACGTGCGTTTTTAAGTCTTTTTTTTCTTGAAGCAGTGTCTGTTTTTTTTACAAGAGGCATTGACCAGTAATAACGTTCATCGACACAGGGGTTGGGGGATAAATCGAATGTTGAAAGGATAGATCGCCGTTCTGGATACCAGTCCATGTCTATAAGAAATCGATGCTTTGGGGACCTACGACGGTAACCAATTTTACCAGGACATTTGAAGAGAGTATTTTTGGGCCTGACGAAAACCAGAGGGTAAGAGCAGCTTTTCTTTGCTTGGGTTTAATGTATTAATTGATGTTGAATAAATGAAGACCCAGAGTTAGACAGATTTTGTCCTGCGTCATAACATCCTGCCGAGACGGAAGAAGGAGGTTCCACCTTTTCCGTCGCGAGTACAAAGGTCATGCTCTCAATATGTATGTATGTATGTATGTATGTATGTATGTATGTATGTATGTATGTATGTATGTATGTATGTATGTATGTATGTATGTATGTATGTATGTATGTATGTATGTATGTATGTATGTATGTATGTATGTATGTATGTATGTATGTATGTATGTATGTATGTATGTATGTATGTATGTATGTATGTATGTATGTATGTATGTATGTATGTATGTATGTATGTATGTATGCATGCATGCATGCATGCATGCATGCATGCATGCGTGCGTGCGTGCGTGCGTGCGTGCGTGAGTGTATGTATGTATGTATGTATGTATGTATGTATGTATGTATGTATGTATGTATGTATGTATGTATGTATGTATGTATGTATGTATGTATGTATGTGTGTGTGTGTGTGTGTGTGTATGTATGTATGTATGTATGTATGTATGTATGTATGTATGTATGTATGTATGTATGTATGTATGTATGTATGTATGTATGTATGTATGTATGTATGTATGTATGTATGTATGTATGTATGTATGTATGTATGTATGTATGTATGTATGTATGTATGTATGTATGTATGTATGTGTGTGTGTGATTTCGCGACACAGCCCGATATACTTTTGAAATTTCTTGTCATAGCATGTGTCGATAAAAGTGTCGAAAGGCACTGCAATTTCTGCAGGAATCACTTCACAGTCCTCGTCATTGATGAAATCACGGAGCTGGGATATCGATGCCTGGTGATATCCATAGTGGTAGGCAGCCTGGGCACCGTCCACCGGCGGGTGGTGCAGGGGCTGCAAAAGTTGGGAATCCCTCGCTACACGTCCAAGTGGCTTGCGCGGTACCTAAGCATCAGTGCGGCCCTAGGATAGCTTGGCGTGTGGCAGAGAAGGAGCAGTGACCTCGAGGAAAAAGTGCCCACGCTCCTGACTCTAGTAAACATGAATGACTTGTAATTATTTCCGCACGCACGCGCATCGTAATCTAACGCGTTTTGAGCAACTGTCAATTGATTTTCCTGCTGTATCGAAACCAGTTCCAGTTTTGCGGGACATGGAGATGGAGAAATGCGTAAATTTTCAGGAAAAGCAAATATTGTGTAAATAATATTTGTATTCCAATTCCTGAAAAAATTGATTTGTGTGTGTGTGTGTGTGTGTGTGTGTGTGTGTGTGTGTGTGTGTGTGTGTGTGTGTGTGTGTGTGTGTGTGTTTATTTGTCTTTGTATTGCGCCATATATCACATGACAGAATGTGCTCATGGCGCGACATTGTGCAATAGATAAGTCTCGATGCCAGTTTTGAAGGCAGCCAAACATTCAGCGGTCGTCGTCGTCATCGTCATCGTCATCGTCATCGCGATGAGTCGTCGTTGTCATCAATGTCATCACCACGACTGACTCGAGTGTTATCACTGTCGTCATCATCATCGTCGTTGTCGCCATCGTTAGTTGTATGAGAATCATCAATGTGAACTAGCCAAACACAGAGGTGAAGCGACTACAGGACATGGAAATTCAGTGAGAGAGAACGAACGAACGAACGAACGAACTTTATTTTCCAAGGGTAGTGAATATTGCAGTAGTGCCTTTCTTACATTCAGCCCTTGAGGCAAAATATTCAAATGTGTGGTAAAAGAGAGAGAGAGAGAGAGAGAGAGAGAGAGAGAGAGAGAGAGAGAGAGAGGGGGGGGGGGGGCTGGGGAAAGGGAGAGGAAGGGAAGAGAGAATGAGAGTAAGAGGGTGGGTGGGTTGGAGAGAGAGGGGGGGGGGGGGAGAGGGGGGGGGGAGAGGGAGGGAGGGTGGAGGAACGGTAAGCGGCCCAAGTAGACAACACGACACGTTTCAATGGTCTCTATCTCAACGATGTGCACTGCTGAATGTGAATCACACTGAAACAAATCCTCCACTTCAAAACTAACTGAGCAAGTAAGAAGGAAACTAGGGAGGAGTCTGAGAGTGTGGACCTCCATCAGAGGCGCCACAATTTCTCCTCCATTACCTCTATGACCTGTATACTTTAGTTCATTGTATTCCTTTCTGCTGAAGAAATCCGAGGGCGGAACGCTGATGTCGGCGTCATCAATAGTTTGAAGTCATCAACGTCGTAATGAGTGATTATATTTCTCCTTTTGGTTGTAATTCCAAACCTAGATAAAAGATAACCTCCAAAGTTTAATGAATTGTTTCTGGCATAAAACCCTGACCATCCACCAAATTTCATCAGAATTTGTTGGGAATACTGTGAGTTTTTTGATGAATAACTAACAAATGAACAGGGTAAGACATGTAATAACCTTGGTGGAGGTAATAACATAATCTCAAGGTTAGAACACAAACACTGTCAGTGACCTTTCTCTCAGCGATGTGTATCACCGATTTTGGAAAAACAAAGAAATATACACACTGGCTCCAAACTACCTAAACAAATCAATTCAAAACGAAATCCTCCCAAGTTAGAACGCAAATTGTTCAGTGGCCTCTATAGATTTCAACGATGTGCAGCGCTGATTTTGTCTTCCACAAGGAAGTGCATGTTAACATAGGACAGCTCTGACTGCGAGTTAAATTTGGAGGCGTCCTTCAGGTTGATCCATTTGGACGGAGCATTATGGAAGGCGTAGAACCCCATGTCTCTCAGCTTTTGCAGATTCCGGTACATCTTTTCAAACTCGGATGGGTTGGGAAGGTTCGGGAAAATATGCCACTCTATCGCAAACTGACGAATCTGAAAAGTTCACAGAGACGGTATGGTGAAAAGAAAAGAAAAAAACTTCATCAGAGTCATCGTTCTGAAATTTCCATAAGCGGAAGACACATTATATTAACGGTTTGCCTATTGTAGACAGTATCTGTGCAGTTACCAGATGAATGGATGTATCTCCATGTATTTTTGAATTAAAGAGAGAGAGAGAGAGAGAGAGAGAGAGAGAGAGAGAGAGAGAGAGAGAGAGAGAGAGAGCCAGGCAGGCAGGCATGCAGGCATGCAGGCAGGCTGGCAGACAGACAGACAGACAGACAGACAGACAGACAGACAGACAGACACACACACAGACACACAGACAGACACACAGACAGACACACAGGCAGACACGCAGACAGTCACACAGACAGAAAAAGAAACAGACAGAGAAAAAAAGAAACAGACAAAGAAAACAAGAAGGGCAAAGCCCATACGACTCACATGCTTGAACTTGACCTTTACATGACCTTGACCTTCAGGTGACCTTCAAGGTCGAGGTCAAACAACTAAACCTAGCGATGACATCATACACTAAGAAATGCTTTACACAGTTTTCCTACCAAAATACATGTGGCCTTGACCCAGGGTCAAGGTCATCCAAGGTCATGCAACACAAAGCTGTTAATGCAAGACATAGGAAGCACAATGGTGCTTATTGGCACTTTCTACCATGAGATATGATCACTTTTAGTGGTTCACAACACCATTTTAGTCGCATTTCATAAGAGTCAAAGTGACCTTGACCTTGATGATATGTAACCAAATGTGTCTCATGTGCCCCACATAATTATTAAGTTTGAAACAGTTATCTTCCATAGTTCAGGGTCAAGGTCACTTCAAAATATGTATACAATCCAACTTTAAAGAGCTCCTGTGACCTTGACCTTGAAACAAGGTCAATCAAACTGGTATCAAAAGATAGGGATTACTCTGCCCTATATATCATATATAGGTTAGGTATCCAATCTCAAAAACTTCAGAGAAAATGGGGAAAATGTGAAAAATGGCTGTTCTTTTTACATTTACGGCCCCTGCGACCTTGACCTTGAAGCAAGGTCGTCACTATGTATGTTTTTTGACGCCTTGTCATCATACACCATCATGCCAAATTGGGTGTTGATAGACTTAATAGTCTCCGAGAAAAATCCAACGTTAAAGTTTATTACGGACGACACCACGCCCGGACGCCCGGACGCAGGGACGGACGACACAGGTGACCTAGTATGAAAGTATAACATGTGTACTACAATGTTATGAAGTTTGGAAGAGTTATCTTCCATAGTTCAGGGTCAAGGTCACTTCAAAATATGTATATAATCCAACTTTAAAGACCTCCTTGACCTTGAAGCAAGGTCAATCAAACTGGTATCAAAAGATAGGGATTACTTTGTCCTATATACCATATATAGGTCAGGTATCCAATCTCAAAAACTTCAGAGAAAATTGGGAAAATGTGAAAAATGGCTGTTTTTTAGACAACATTTATGGCCCCTGCGACCTTGACCTTGAAGCAAGGTCATCATACACCATCATGCCAAATTGGGTGTTGATACACTTAATAGTCTCCGAGAAAACTCCAACGTTAAAGTTTTTTACGGACGCCCGGACGGACGAAAAGGGTGAGTACATAGACTCACTTTTGCATCGCATGTGAGTCAAAAAGACACAGAGATAGAAACAGGGAGAGAGACAGAGACAAAGACACAGAGAGAGAGAGAGACAGAGAGAGAGAGAGACAGAGAGAGACAGAGAGAGAGAGACACAGAGAGAGAGAGACACAGAGAGAGAGAGACACAGAGAGACACAGAGAGAGAGACGGAGGACTCGAACTCGAACTCGAAACTTTATTGATAGGGCCACCAGCCCATTACAAATGACAATACAACACAATCTTATACTTTGCTACATTTATGACATAAAGAGAGAGACAGAGAGAGACAGAGAGAGAGAGAGAGAGAGAGAGAGAGAGAGACAGAGAGAGAGACAGAGAGACAGAGAGAGAGACACAGAGACAGAGACAGAGACAGAAAGAGAGAGAGAGAAAGAGACAGATAGAGACAGAGACGGAAACGGAGAGAGACAGAAACAGAGATACAGAGAGAGAGACAGAGAAAGACACAGAGAGAGATATGTAGATGGAAACACACACAAAGAGAGAGAGAGAGACAGACAGAGAGAGAGAGAGAGAGGGATGGACGGACGGGCAAACAGGCAGAGAGAGAGAGAGACAGACAGAGAGACAGAGACATAGAGAGAGAGACAGACAGAGACAGAAACAGAGATACAGAGAGAGAGACAGAGAAAGACACAGAGAGAGATATATTGACAGATATATATAGAGAGAGACAGAAAGAGAGAGAGACAGAGACAGAGAGAGAGAGAGAGACAGACAGAGACAGAAACAGAGAGAGAGACAGACAGACAGACAGAGACAGAAATAGAGACAGAAACAGAGAGAGAGAGAGACAGACAGAGAGACAGACAGACAGACAGAGACAGAAACAGAGAGAGAAACAGAGAGAGAGAGAGAGAGAGAGAGAGAGAGAGAGAGAGAGAGAGGGGGAGAGAGAGGGAGAGAGAGAGAGACAGAGAGAGAAGAAGTTTTTCTGCCTACAGTTTACAAAGTGATTGACAGAACAAGCAAGAATGACACACCTGGGACATCAGTTGCGGCCTCTGCAGTAGGTATTCCAGTACCGGCCACTCCGATAATTCGATGTCCACTTTCAGGAAATCCAGATTGGACTGGAAAAGTAAAGCAAAAGTAGACATTCAGCACATTTGCCGACAGGAAAAAGCCTTATGGCCTCTCAGAGAGATTACTACTTCAAGGAAATAAGTATGCATTAGGCAGATTTGTTAATAGAAAAAAATAAAACTTATGGCATCTCTGAGAGTTAGAAGTCCTATTTCAGGAAATATAGAATGGAATGGAAAAGAAATGCATGAAGCACACTTGCAAATAGAGAAAAAGGTCGTATGGTTCAGAGAGTTCGATGTGCACTCTAAAGAAATGTAGTGTGGACTAGAAAAGGAAAAGCAAAAGTTACCAGTAAGCAGTGTTGCCAATTGAACAAGAAGGGCAAAGCCCATACGACTCACATGCTTGACCTTGATCTTTATATGACCTTGACCTTCAGGTGACCTTCAAGGTCAAGGTCAAACAACTAAACCTACCAATGACATCATACACTAAGAACTGCTTTACACATTTCTCCTACCAAAATACATGTGACCTTGACCCAAGGTCAAGGTCATCCAAGGTCATGCAACACAAAGCTGTTAATTCAAGACATAGGAAGCACAATGGTGCTTATTGGCACTTTCTACCATGAGATATGGTCACTTTTAGTGGTTCATTACCCCATTTTGGTCACATTTCATAAGGGTCAAAGTGACCTTGACCTTGATGATATGTGACCAAATGTGTCTCATAATGAATGTATAACATGTGCCCCACATAATTATTAAGTTTGAATCAGTTATCTTCCATAGTTCAGGGTCAGGGTCACTTCAAAATATGTATACAATCCAACTTTGAAGAGCTCCTGTGACCTTGAACTTGAAGCAAGGTCAACCAAACAGGTATCAAAAGATAGGGATTACTTTGCCCTATATACCATATATAGGTCAGGGCCCGTATGCACGTCGGTCCGTTTAGTGGACTAATCGCGTTTATCCCCCCTATACGGGCGGATAGGCGGGAACAATCGGTATGCACGTCAATCTGGTTAGCCTATCCTATACGGATTTTCGCGTATAAAGTTATCGCACCTCCGAGGGCCTAAACGCGTGTAAATATACGGCGGCCGTTTTGTTTTTCCGAGCATGGCAGCGGCGTCTTCTGCGAAGAAACAGAATTTTCCGGGACCGAACTAATCCCTTCGACACCTACGATGACCAAGAAGTATTTCGTAAGTTTAGATTTCGTCGGCCAGACATTCTGGAACTGACACCGCGAACTCAATCATCTATTCATCCACCCATCCGTCTCTCCATCCATCCGTCCATCCATCCTGTTTGCTTCTATGAGACGGTTTGTATTATATTGGTTTTCCATTCTTGTGTAAATTTGCACTGCTTTCACAAGATATTAGTCCGCTGCACTTTAATCAACCATCCATCCATCCGTCTGCCCGTCACTTTATCCATTCATCCATTCGTCTGTCCATCCATCCATCTGTCCATCCATCCATCTGTCCATCCATCCATCCATCCAACCATCCATCCATCCATCCATCCATCCATCCATCCATCCATCCATCCATCCATCCATCCATCCATCCATCTATCCATCCATCTATCTAACATCCATCCATCTGTCCATCTATCCATCGATTCCACCATTCCTCCTTCCATCTGAACATCCATCAATCCTTTCACCCGTACAGGATCCATCCATCCCACATCCATCCATCGATCGAGCCATCCCACTATCTATCTATCCCTTCTGCCGCCATGAGACACTTTTATGATACTGAATTTGGTATTTTATGTAGCTTTGCATTGCTTTCACTAACTGATAATCCGTTACGCTTTAATCATCCATTATCTATCCTTCCCTCCATTCATGCGTCCATCCTTCTATCTACTCTTTTTTCCATCAGTCGATCCACCCATCTATCCATCCATCCATTCACATCTCCATCCATCCACCCATTCATCCACTCACCCATCCATCCTCTCACCCATTCATCCACCCACCTACCTATCCATCCATCCATGCACACTCCATCCATCCATCCATGCACATTCCATCCATAAATCCATCCATCCATCCATCCGTCCATCCATCAATCCCTCCCCGCATGGAAATCCAAGCGTCTTGCCCCACATCTCGTCAGAGGAGAGGGTCGTGTGGACTCGGAATTCAGAGTGAGGAAATAGCCCTGAGTTAGTGTCAATGGGTTGGAACATGAAGCCCTGCAAGCTGCTTTCCCTCGTACCGCGCAGAAAAGGAGTCTTGTCAAACAACAAAGATCGTCGACAACGGTGGCGTCAAGTCCACGACAGAGGGTTTCTGTTTTCCTGCACCGACTGATACTAAAGTGCTCGTCCACGTCAAGCCCACGTCAAGCCCACGTCAAGCCCACGTCAAGCCCACGTCAAGCCCACGTCAAGCCCACGTCAAGCCCACGTCAAGCCCAATGCACTGACTGATACTAAAGTGCTCGCCCACGTCAAGCCCACGTCAAGCCCACGTCAAGCCCACGTCAAGCCCACGTCAAGCCCACGTCAAGCCCAATGCACTGGACGCGACGAAGCAGCGAAGCAGCCAGCAGATCGTGCGTGCTTCAACATGAACGTCGCTGCCTCAAATAGAAAGCAGTCTATTTGCCGGTGACAAAGCAGCGGCGCAGCCATCGATGGACCAATCAGAAAAGAGTTCCAGGGAGGAAACCACAGAGTTGCATGATTGTAGCCATGTAGAATCATGTAGCTCCTTGGACCAACTTGTGAAAGAGAGGCTCGTTGCGACGAGAAGCAAAGAAACATTGTCACTTCGTCATGTCGTGTACGACGGGGCTTATCCGCACGGAACTTTTTTTAATATAATCTCACTGGCACTACATATGTAAACCATTCAGATTCATACACACAAACACGCGCGCGCGCGCACACACACACACACACACACACACACACACACACACACACACACAGACAGACAGAGACACAGACAGACAGACAGACAGACAGACAGACAGACAGACAGACAGACAGACAGACAGACAGACAGACAGACAGACAGACAGACAGACAGACAGACAGACAGACAGACAGACAGACAGACAGACAGACAGACAGACAGACAGACAGACAGACAGACAGACAGACAGACACAGGCTGACAGACTAACAGACTGACAGACAGACAGACAAAGAAAGACACAGACAGACAAAAAGAGTCAGCAGTAAGAATAGTAAATGCATGAAATGCATATTACAAATGTATATAGAGCTATTCATGCGAGGAAAAAAGAAAAGAACATAAACAGCTTAAAACTTCCACACGCTTTTAGTTCTGCACTATTCAACATAAGGTCCAATGGGTTGGGGGTTAGAATGGATCCGCCCCTACGCAATTCGTAAGAGGTGAATGACGAGGGAAATTCACACTTCACTTGCTCTTACTCTAACCTGCTCCAGTGATATCTGTGGTCAAAGATCTTTAATAGCCTACGAAGGCTGATAGGCCGAAACATTTCATTCACCACGCACTTATCCATTAGTCTCTATGAGAGCAATTGGCTTCCCATCTACCGTCGTACCTGTGCCGTTGTAGTGGCACACTGCACGCCATTTTGTCTGGGCCTGCCTCCCCCTGGGCCCTCTTCCCTGTCCATGAATGTTTCAAAAGGTCACTTCCTCGGATTCCCTGGCATTTCTCCGTTGTTGTTGCCCTCGCCATTCACTCCCAGTGCATCCACTTATTTCACGATCAAATCCTGGAATGAGTCCATCGCACCATGCCCCACGCAGACGCGAGGTCCGTGACGTCAATTTGTTTCTGGGAATAGGGCCTGGTACCAGATCCCCCATCTGGCCAATTTTCATCCCGGGTGGTGTACAGAGTTTTCCACAGTGGCACTGAAAGAGAAGCAATTGCTGCCAAGGGAGAGGACCTGCTGGGGAAGATCGAAGTGAGATGGAAAAATGAGGTCTTCCAACAAATTGGAGCAATAGTCTCGAGTTCATGCATTCTCCACATGGCGACCGCATCAGTGACATCACGACGGTCGTTCCACTTGTGAGGTGCTCGTTTTAGGAAAGCTTATGTTGTAGAGGCTGTCGTAGGCGGAGGGACCAGTTGGGGTGCGTTGCTTGGACTACCTAGTTGGCAAATAGTAGGTGGGTGTCAATTAGTGTCAAACATTTGACTGCCTTTACATCTGTTTTTATCATGTGACACATGTGGGCACAGGCCAATTCTTCGCAAGATCTTGCAAGGTTCCTAGTGTCATATCCTAGACCGTAGAGTATCCTAAAACGTAGAGCGTGACCTACTTGCATATTATTAACATGACGAAATATGGGTTTTCATCCTTACTAAATTCCTTGGACTGCAGGCGACGCGTAAAGTAGAACCCAAACACCGGCGGTAAATGAACGTCGCTTTAACACAGGGCGAGCACAGATGCAAATTTTCGACTTACAAGTCTTCTTCAGGCATAAAACAAACACACAACTGAACTGTACAGGGTAAAATGTCCACTCGTGGACCGCCGGTGTTTGGGTTTTCATCGTTTTCATTCACCTTATTACCCGATCAAATGGTACTTTCCTATAGAAATGTTTGTGTAATCACACGCAGCAAAGACAAAACTCTTTGGGTCCGAGATTTCATAAAACGCTCACCGTTACAACCGGCTAATCACAGTTAAGAGTAGGCGGGGGAAAGTCGATCATCTCTGCGGGGCATTGTCCAATCACAAAATTTGGCGGGTGAACACGTCATGTTAATAATATGCAAGTAGGTCACACTCTACGTTTTAGGATACTCGACGATCTAGGATATGACACAACCATTGCGACTTGTAGCCCGTTCCGTGATGCTCGGTCACATAATTATGTGTGCGTGCCTGTCTGCTGTGTGTGTGCGTGCTCATGCGTGTGTGCGTGCATCTGCATATGTGTGTGTGACTGTGTGTGTACACGTGCATACATGAGTGTGAATGTCTGTATTGGTCCTTCGCTGGAAATATTTTTTTAATGAATAAAACTTTCACACGGTGAAGGATAATTTCCTATGGTCGACGGAGAATGCGTTGAGGAATGGGGCCTGGGTGATTTCGGGGAACAGGAGTGCTGTCCCACTGGGAGAGATTTATAGATAAGATTATGATAAGTATGCTTCTTGGGGTTGGATACAGAGGTTTCTCCCCCTCCAGTTTGTGACGGCGTGTGGGTTGGGCTCTAGGTCTTGCTGGGTAGTTGATTACAATCATGTCCATGTATGTTGTCCTGACGTCTTCCCACTATCTTTGCCTATTTGAGGCCGACCTTGGCTGAGCTACATGAGTAGGTTCACGAAGCCCAAGAGCGGCGGGTCCCAGCCCTCGAGAGGGAAACGAACGACTCCAGTCGTATGTTGCATTCAGACGCGTTGGATGTACTACGAATACCTGCAGGCATTTCATGAAATTCCTAGCCATCATGTTTTGACCTTTCATGTAATGCTTAACACGGACATGTAGTTTATGCCCGAAAAGTTTACATTGTTTTGCTTCAAAGAAAGGGAGCAGTCATGTTTTCAAAGAGGTCATTCATGGTCCATTTATTAGACTTTCTGCACGGTTCTTAGGGGAACCCTAGCTGTCCCAGAGAACCTATGACCACCAGGAACGACTAGCAGGCGATCGTTGGGAACCGGAATATCCAGTCATGTAAGGCTGTTAATTGGCAATGTAGCCAGCAACCTCAGCAGCTCAGTGGTCAGAACACCCGACACACTACGAGGTCATTGGTTCGGTCCCCACCTAAGGTCCGTGTGTGTGTGTGTGTGTGTGTGTGTGTGTGTGTGTATGTCTGTGTAGGTTCATGCGTGCATATGTGTGTGTGTGTCTCCTGCTCGTAGGGTGTCCAGCTCTTAAATAGGAACTGCAGCTCTTAATGGTAGTGCATGCAGAAGACCAAACCTACATCTGTAGTTCTCCATGATCCTCAATTATGCAAAAAAAAAGACTATTCAGCAGATGTCTACTTCACTCGCATTGCAAACGAGCTTATCTATGTATCAAACATGCATATCTGCACATTGTAAGTTCTAATTTGGGTAAGTTTCTACAGACAAATGTTTTGTTACGAAATTATTAATTTTAACTTGATAACTAAAATCTTCATATTTGATTTGTGGATATAACACAATACATTTATTCATAACAGCTGCAGGCATTCCAATGTACAGTCCCTTCTTTATCAAGATATCAGAACATTTTCAGTAAATGACTGTTGAGAAAGAAATCACCATGAACTGCACAACAAATATGTCCCTCATCAAAAGATAATTCTTTGAAAAACATATACAAGTATTGAGATAACTATCACAGAGGATTGTATCAAAAAGTATCAACTACAATGTCCATGAAAGAAGTAAAGAACATGACAGTGAGCTGGTTACCATCAATGAGGATACATAGAACAGGAGTTTATTAATGCACAAGCTTAGGGGTGGGGTGTCTTACTTTGCCGTTTCTCATGACCTTACCTCATCTGAAAAAAAGTGCTCTCTCTCTCTCTCTCTCTCTCTCTCTCTCTCTCTCTCTCTCTCTCTCTCTCTCTCTCTCTCTCTCTCTCTCTCTCAGCTTTAAGTGTTAACAATCTGGAATGTACCAGATGATAACCTTTCACACCTGACCGTGAATCTGAAACTCTGTTCCAACCCATCAATGCTATGACTCACTAATTATAACACAAAATGATACGGCTGCAAAATTGGATTCATGACTGGATCAAGCATTGTGTGATCTACACAAGACTTGCAATTTAGTATATTTTTTTATCAAACATGCAGAGCAATTATAGAGCAAGATTGCCTCCCCATTCATGGAGATCCTGTAAGTTCTGAAATTTGTTATTACATTAAGCCATTGAAATGGTAAGGTAGGTAAGGTGACTAACTAAACCAGCTTATTCATTGATTGTATGAATTGTATGTTGCCTGTTGGTATTTTTATTGCTGTACAGATACTTCCAATGCATCTTCACTTCTCTGCTCTTTCTCATAATCTTTTTCTTTCATCTGGTCGGAAGTATTTCAGTCCTTATTTTGATTTACCAGTTTGTTCTACCCTTGACCATTCATTCATCATACTCTTTGTGCATGTGTGTGTGTTTGTGCATGTGTGTGTTTGTGCATGTGTGTGTGTGTTTGTGCATGTGTGTGTGCATATGTGTGTAATTAATTACATTTGTCTCCCAATCATTATCGGCAGCAGCAGAGTCTGCACCACTACCATAAATTCACCCACAAGCATCAACCATCATCATAATCCTTATCATCATCATCATCATCATCATCATCATCATCATCATCATTTTTTCTACTATCAAATACTTGTGCATATGTTGAAGATATTTTTTCTGCTTATCACCATAGCAACAGCATTAGATTTTGTGTTAGGTTGGTGCACTTACATCCAAAGAAGTTTGATGATGAGACTGCACCACTGGCTTAACATGATCTCTCTACATTTACTGACATAGAACTAATACATTAATAAGTCTCTCCATCTCTCTGACTTCAACTTTTCATATTAAAAATATGTTTTTTATAAGTGTCATTTACATGCTCATGACCTATCAGCTATCACCTTAAATATCTCATTCACAACGATTCCAATAATAGGAGGACATATTAATGCAATGTCATTAAAGCAAGAACAGCGACACTTTTTTAGGTTCTAATGGTTCACTTCTGTGCAACGAAAATCTGTTTTCAAGTTTTAGTAATAAGCACTTAGTGTGAACTGCTTGCATGTGTATTTCAGCTATTATGATACCCAAAACAAAATACTGACCCCTTGTGTGCATGCTACCCAAAAAAAACCTACCCAAGCAGCTTTGAAAAATTCCTTCAAATACATTACTATGATACATCCATTACTTGGTTACAAAAGCAACTGAAACATTTCAAAGATCCCAAGCACAATTTCACCACAGAGAAAACAAATCTGCACATATGACCTGGAAATTGGTCACTCATCCTTTACAAACAGTATAACATGACGCGAACAGAGCCAATACGGTGCCCATGCAAGTATATTAGCTAATAAGAGATAAAAGTCCTGCCTGACACAATACACTCGTAACAGGGAATATTTCTCCATGCAAAGAGGAATGTGCACAAATAAATGTGCATGTGCAAACACACACACACACACACACACACACACACACACACACAGATACGCACACACACACACACAGATACACACACACACACACACACACACACACACACACACTTCAGTGCTCAGACATCAGATAATTCATTTCATCTATACACAAGTACATCAGCATACTAAACAGGCAAAAAATTACCTAAATATGAAAATCAGTATTACAAAACACTACTCATACAACAAGCAACAGTGCATTCAAATTTACATACAAGGCATTGACAAACTGCACATTGAGAAAATGCAGATGAAGGACTACGAAGGATTTGTATAAGCTGGAGCCAAAAAGTAAAAAACTAATGTAAAAAAACAACTAACTAGGTAACTTTATAATAATACATACTCAGAAAATGTAAAAATCAAAAGTTTCTTTCATACTGTAAATACCTAGTGCAACCTTATGCAATCTTAAAATACCAGCAAAGATTACCAGGAAAAACAAAACAACACCCTCTAAACCATAGATATCAACAAAATGATTAAAAAACAAGCATTTACCATAGCTAACAATGTGACATGTACACATATTCAATGCAAAAACATATAACAGCATTGTAAAAGACTAAAAAATATCACTGGGAAAATTGTTAATGTTCAAGTAAACTATTGTGGACATGACGGAGAAAAAAACTTCTATGACCAAATTTGCTGCCAACATGGCACAATATTTCATGGCATTTCAACCATCCATCAGAAAAACTTGTCATTATGCAACAAGCAGGGACAAGACTTGTGTTTAGACCCTGGAAGCTGATTATTTAGTTTATGGACATGTGATGCTATTTTGCTTAATTGATATTTATTGTGAGATCCATAACTTTTCACATCACTAGGACACCAGCCATCACATATCAATGCACATTTATGTTCCTATTAAGTCTATACTCCCTCATTGCATGCAGAACATAAACTATCTTATGCTTTTGTGTGCCTTGACTGTGGAGAAGTGCTCTGTATGTACCATACTGTTGTGAAAGGACCTCCAGAATTTGACTCATGTAAACAAACTCTGCAGAGAAGCACTCTGGTCTTATCACTTTGTCCGAAATGGAGCCCTAGATTTTGATTCACTTGAGCAATGAACTATCCCTGCAAGGCTATCACAAAACAAAAGCTGCATCAAATGGTGGGCAACCTGCTGGAAATAGGCCTGCATTGAACAACCTCAAGAAAGAGTGAAAACATACGCATTTTAATAGTAACAGAACTATTTAGAATATTTCAAATGGTTACTTATGGCTGCAATTCATTCTCAAATTAAGATCCCTGTAAAGAGGATCTTATGAAAAATACTGAGTGACCTATATCATTTCATTGTTTACTCTGTTGTAAGAAACAATTGAAACTTTCAACAATAAAAAGCATGTTGGTTAGTTTCAATGAATAAATACACTGCTACTAATAAATCTTTCCAAGCAGATTGTACACAACAGGCAGGTCCACAACTAAGAGAAACAAAGCTTTTCCTACACAAAAAGGGCATGTATAAAATTATATAAATATTTTCAATGTTGGATTTTGCCTCTTTGAGTGCAACATCACATTAAAATGATGCTTCTGAATGGGAATGAATTTAATTTTACTATCAAATTCTACCTATCAAATTGTGCACAATAGCCAATGACCAATACCAACAACCACCAGTCATGCTCTCCCTCAAAGATGGGCCCTAAAACTGACATCATAATCATTAATCATTCTGGAGCCTTCTCACTTGAGTAAAAATTCAGTTAAACCTCCCCCCCAACAAAACGCAGCCAGTGCCATTACAATCAATGTTCTCCATCTATGTCTATTTCCCATAACCCCTTGTACACCCTTCATAACTCACCACCAACCAAACTTATCTAAAAGAGGAAGGTTGTAGAGTAATGAAAACACAGCCTACTACATTCCACTTCTTTGCACAAAGCAAAACTCCCCCGCATCAACCATCCTGGACTCCCAGACTATGGAGAGATATGCATGGATGAGCCTTGTTTCCCAGAGAATGGTTATTCTCAGTGGAAGCCATCAAGAGCAGGTGGAAAGGTGCTGGCATAGCCCCAAGCTTCTCTGGGACTTGAATATGAGGCATTGCAGAACAGTTTGCTGGCTGCTGATGTGAATTGCTACCCTCTAGGAAAAGGAATTCTTTCCATGTATCATATGCAGGAGTCAAGGAATGGATGGATGGATGGAGTTTAAGGGCCTATCAGCCTTGTAGGAGTCAAGGGAGGCAACTGTATCCTGTGCTTTGGGACACCGTTGTTCAGTGGGAAATGGATGTTTCTGTAGGACAGTCAAGTGCAGTGAATTTTTTTGGCGAAACAGCCTGAATCTCCCCATCTCAATTGTGGCCAATGACCTATTATTGTGTGGCACAAGAAACAATCTCTGCATGCAGCCTTAGTGCACTCCCCGAGCAAATGATCAGATAGCAAAGCCAGTCAAAGCTAATCAAAGGGCATCCTCTGGTTTTGTAGTGTGTGATCAATGCAATCATATGCTATGTCCAGACAGTCAATTCTTGCAATAAAACTGTCTACAATACCAGACACTGCCTGCTTTTTTGTTCCAATCTTGATACTGACTATTGTTTCGTCCGTTTGCCGTGGTAAGCCTGCTCACCGGCTCAATGATTACATCTGATCATTGCTTGGAGAAGCTACTCAGACACAGGTGGATTCATTGTCAGCCTTTTCACTTTTCTCTCATATTGCTGAGATGATGTTTACCAACTGACTTTAACACTATGATGGCCAAGTTGGTAAACACAAGCAGATTGGTCCTTTAGCAAAACTGATTCCAAGCTCAAAGATGGGAGTGTGGCTCACAAGATACTGGATCACCCCCACCCCCAGGGCATGCAGAGCACACACCCTCACTCCTGGTACCATCAGCTGATATGGAACAGAAACTCCTGAGGATCCTTGTGGTCCACTGCAAGGGAGGTGTACATGCCTATATGGTAAAACAGGTTGGGCTCTATCTGGAAGGCAGGAATGCCGGACTTGAGCACAAAGTCATAGATAGCCAGGTCTGTGTGGATGCCCGGGGGCATGGAGCGGAGGTGAGCACTCATGTTGGAGAGGACTGCAGGGTTGTATAGCATGGCCTGGGTGCAGCATGGCAGCGAAGGAACAAAGGAATACAGCTCTGGGAGGAGGCGCCTCAGCTCCAGGATATTCTGCCGCCCTGCCAGCGCAGCGGTCAGCCCAGTGAAAACACCACCCACCACAAAGTAGAAAAGGGCCATGGAATGCTGGGGCTGGCGTTGGCAGGTGGTCAGCCAGTACAACAAGGCAAAGAGGCCACCTGCCACACAGCCAATGCTCACCAGCTCCAGGATACTGGTCAGCTCTCGGCTGTAGCCCTGCCAGCGTTGTGGGTAGTACAGCTTTACGTAGGCAAAGTCCCTTAAGCGCTGCTCTGTCTCATAGGAGCGGAGGTGGACACTGACAATGTGGTGCAGCGCTTCAGGGAAGTCAGCGTGCGGCAAAGCATCATCCTCCAGCATCAGAATCATGTCAGGGTTGAGAGACTTTGCAGCCTGCAGGCAGAAGATGTAATCTGCAGTTTCTTTAGCGTACTTGTTCAGAAATGCTGCCGGGGTAACATTGCCTTGATTGTTGAGATGAAAGGAAAAACCACTGTTGGTGAAACTGGTCCGGCCAAACCTCTCAAAGTAAGGGAGATAATTCTTGACAAACTGAGCATCTTCGTGCTGCTCGGTGGGGAAGTCCACGTTGCAGATGAAAACAACAGTGCGGGCAAGGAGAGAGTGGGACTTGACCATGCGGTCCAAAATGGAGGCCGACTGAAGTAGGTAGCCCTGGCCTTTGGCGTTGTGCTGTCTGCTGACTGTCACTAGTGGGATGACCAGGAAGAGATCTGCAGCATCTATGACGTTTTTGTACCACTCCCTGGAGACTGCAGCATCCATGTTGGCAAAGTAGCTCCTTGCTTCTTCCTTGCGTCCTGCATTGAGCTGATTGGCTTCCTCCAGCAGTGCCTGAAAGAGAGAAGCAAATGGTACATGTATTGGCTTTGTAGACAGCCATACCTTCCTAAGGGTTGCTACATACACACACCCACACACAAAGACACATGCACAAATACATATACATACACTTTCATTCAGAGTAGCGATGGATTACATTCTTCAAGTGTCACGTTCTCAAGATAAAACGGCAATCATTACAGTACATTTGCATCTCTGACAAGATTTACATACAAGGACGGGTACATTGAACCAAAAACTACCTTTAAAAATTATTCTGCAGTTCTAAGAACTGTAAAGGAAACTTCAATGTTACTCTAAGTTTACCCTTCAGTTAAAAAGCATGCTAATCTATACAAATGCCAAAAGATCTACAATGGCTAGCATTAACCAGTGCATGGTCAGTCTCTGTCCCGCTGGCTGGATCCTGGCTGATCCAAAGGAAACCAAAGCAACCAAGCTGATCATCTGACACATCTGAAAAGATGTTCAGTGGGACAGGGGACAACTCATGACATTTCTAACAGTAACACAGCCAGAGGAGATGATAAGGACTCAGGAGTTGATCAAGGTGACCAGAAAAACCAGGACAATACCATGAAGGGCCTGATGAGGATTATCTGAGAGAGCTGAATGAATGCATAGACCATGACAACAGTGGTCACAGAAAAACTCGAGATGACAGGCTTAGAAAAAGTGTTTGTTTGTTTGTTTGTTTGTTTCTGACAGACTTTAAACAATTAATTGGTCCTAAGTGTCCAGTAGCTTTCTTTCATGACAGCCTTTGACATCAAGAAGGGTGGTATTGCGATGGATAACCTGGAGTCTCAGTTGGCACCTCAATTATCCCATAACTTTGGAGGGAGAAATGGACACTCCAACAGAAGGATCCTCCACTGAGTTTTTTTGACATGGGGCAGTTTGAGCAGGCTAAAAGCACATGTTCTAGTTTTCATCAGCGTGGCTGGTTCATGTCACGACTTCAGTCCTTTAGACTGTTCAACGGTCAATCTCAAATCAAGAGCTTGGTTTGAAGACCAACAAGGACTCCAAACTACTCAAAGGCCCAGATGACATATGATGTGCCCAGTTTTGCCTCTGGGTGGGTTTTTTCTGACTCCATTGGTTTGGGTAGTTCTCACAGAGATTGAAACAACATCTTTCATGGGAAAAAGAAGCTGGGATTAAGGTAACATGGCACACAAAAAGGGGGTGAGGCTGGGGGGATAAGTTGGTCTGAACTTAATTAAAAAACCCAACCTATTTTGATTTGTTACAAAAGGCCATATTGAACTTAAATCAAACTTTCTTTCACTGAAAATGCTTTGTTCATGAGTGCTCATCGGGCAGGGAAGCTGGAACAGCATGCATTTCATTACCATCAATTTATCTCTTTTCTTTTACTTTTTTTTGTTTTGCATGATCAAAATAAAAGTTTAGGGTTGGCAGAAAAAAGGATTGGTCAAGGTTACCATAACTATAACTATTTTTGTTTTGGCCTTATCAA
>JAWQFJ010002838.1:90000-100480 GCA_034096865.1 Theodoxus fluviatilis
GTGATTCTTGAGGGGAGAGAAGTCGGAAGTAATCAATAAGCGTAGGAAGCTGAAGTTATCACTATCATAAAAGTTGTCAATATAATATCTTTTTCAGCCTTGGCTGGGCACTCAAAAAGGCCAGGAGCATCATTGGACGATCCCCCCCCCCCTCCCCACCTCCCCCCCCCCCCCCCCCCCTCCCCCATCTGGCAAACACTCCAGTCAGTCAGCACCAGGACTGACACAGGAAATTCTTCGTGGCGCAGGCAATGTCTCTCCTGAATGGACGGCACCGTTGTTTCTGATTTTCCCACCACTCTCCGTGTATACGTGTGCGTGTGAGCGTGCGCCCGCACGCTCCTTCGTGTGTGCATTTGTGTGTGCAGTCGTGTGCGAGTGCATGGTGAGAGCGAGTACGTGTATGTGTGTGTGTGTGTATGTGTGTGTGTGTGTGTGTGTGTGTGTGTGTGTGTGTGTGTGTGTGTGTGTGTGTAAAATGTTCTCACTGTCACTATCACAGAATAATTTTATCTTCCAGAATTCTTAATATATCTGCTCTTAAGCAATGATGCAGTTTCTTGGTTAATGCTTTATACCTTTTGTTCATCTGTACATAATATTACATGTTTTTAAAATCACACACATCCCCACACCCCTCTGAGTTTTGTTCTGTAGTGTAAAAAGGGAACTGTGTACAAATTATTTTCCCTGGAAGCTTGAATAAAGTATTGTATTGCTTTGTTTTGGATTGGTTTGTTAGTTATATCTTGTTATGTTTTGTAAAAGAGGGGACTTAACCATGTTATTAGATCCTTATGGGATATTATTTATGCCAGATATTCTGTAAAATTTTGATATGCCATTAAAGCCATTGTTGCTTTATGTACTGGAATCATGGAGCGCGGAGATATGTGGAACAAACGTAAATACGTTGTACAATGAAGTAGTTTCCCATGTACCTAACTAAGCACTGCACTTTCAAATGGGCTACTTAGTAATTGCTGATGACTCCCTCTGTGCATACTTTTGTTCCATGACAGTCGAAACAGATTCGATACAATTAAAGCTCATACATCGTTTGCTTTTTTCTCTGTGTTTCAAAACATAGAAAATGTACATGGAACTTATGGTAACATGATTAAAATGACATATACACAGAAACAAAACAGTTTAGACATCCAAATATAAAACAGTAACATAAATGAAAGGCCGAAGCCTCTTGATGTGCCCAACCCCTCCACCCCCCCACCCCCTCCACCCCCCCACCCCCTCCACTCCCCCACCCCAACCCACGATCGGCCGAAACATCTGGTTGTTGGACCCTCGGAGCCCGCTGCAATAGCTCATCCACGGGCTGCCTGAAGTAAGCAAGTGAGAGAGATTACAAAGGACACACTTTGAGTTATCACATTGTCTAGACATTAGATGAAGGTGTGGGAAACTATGATGAAGGATGATGTCTTAAGAATATTGCAAATTTTGTCTTTGAACATTGGCAAAGATTTAATACAATTTACATCTCCATAAAGCCACCCAGAGTGAGAGAAGCTCGATTTGAAGAAATCGATGCGAGGATGAGGCAGAAGAAAATTGTCAGACAGACAGACAGTCAGACAGTCAGACAGACAGACAGACAGACAGACAGACAGACAGACAGACAGACAGACAGACAGACAGACAGACAGACAGACAGACAGACAGACAGACAGACAGACAGACAGACAGACAGACAGACAGACAGACAGACAGACAGACAGACAGACAGACAGACAGACAGACAGACAGACAGACAGACAGACAGACAGACAGACAGACAGACAGACAGACAGACAGACAGACAGACAGACAGACAGACAGACAGACAGACAGACAGACAGACAGACAGACAGACAGATGATGTTATGTGCATAAAGTTTAGCTGTCATTTTCCCTTCAGTGAAATAGCCCAAAGATTATATGTTACAGTTATACTAGAATCCTCCTCACTTCCGTGGTGAAGGACATCAGCCACGCTAATGCTGCCAGAGGTAGCATTGAACTTTTTCTCCAACGTCGTCCTCGGACTACTTCCCAGGGAGTGGAGTTGGGGCTGGTGCCTGAGTGTGCATGTCTCATCTGCCTGCCGCTGTGCTTGTGGTCAGGTGCCAAAGAGCGATTGATCAAGCTGCCCAGTGATCAGGGGGTAAAGTGTGAAGCACTTTGAGACCCAGACATGGGTGATAAGTCGCTATTTAAAATCCGCTCATTTAGCTCTCTCTACTTCTCCAACGTCACTATCCAGATAAAACAGACTTATGCCGTTTCGGGAGTGACTTATGAGGTGATGTACTCTTTGACGGCTTCGCAACTCGTAGGATACTTTTTAACGTCAACTATCAGCTCAAGAATCGGTGCACATTATCGGCAATAATTGGTCACTGTTCTATGAAAAATGGTTTTCGTAGGGCTACGTCGATCGACCTCGGGGCACTGCTCTTTCCACACGATAGCTAAAGTTTGAACAACGGGAAGGTTTCATGTACTGTGTGGTGTCCAAATCTTGACGTGAAAGTTCAGATGAAGCTCTTTTCTCTTATATACTATAGTGAATTTACGATCGACTTGAATTGAGAAGGAAAAATGGGAGAACAAGACAACACCGTTGCTGGGCGGCGTGAGGCGGTGTGGGAATGGCGGCAAAGATGAAGCATAGTTTTATGGGGCATTTTACGTTCACATACCTTAATTGATGGAGGTCGAGGTCGGACTAGCTGTCTATCCGTGACACCTCCGGGAAAAAGCACGAAAGATAATATGCATTCTGATACTGCACACGAGCGTTCGGTCATGTGTGACCTGGTCCAGGAAAAGATACAATAAATCGCTGGAGCAAAACGCTAGAAAACGCAGGTATATAAAGTGTTCGACACGAGTTCAGTCGAAAAAGAGTTTCGGTAACTTCTTGCTCCCCGGACCATTTTTCTTGCACCTACGAGAGTTTTGAAGATAGCTACAGGCTGGAAAGTGGCTTCTGTCGTGAATCAATGGCGGCGTTGTTTGGAAGTTTGATGGCCCCGAGCTCCGTCTTTCTCTCGTGGAGTTTGATTTTCTTTGTTTCGTTAAAACCCTTGTGTAATGCTTTGATAATAATAGGGTCTATGATTTACACATACCTCGTGTCACCTGCTCGAAAGCTGTCAGAGAAAGGGCAGACTTCAGGATGTGTTGTTTCCTTAATTAAAATATGGCATTGATCGCTTTGTAGAACGAGCTCAGTGCGGTTATGATAATTTACTAGTATTTAAAAAGAGTAAACATTTATTTGCGATACAGATGTTTAGTAATATGTAAATGCACAGGGTCTCTCTATCATTACATGGTAGAGGAGATTGGCGGTGTTCGTACTATCGGACAGTGCTTGATGCAGTTCTCAGCTGTTTACGTACATTCCCTTCTTGTTGTTTGTGGCGACTATAATGATCGCCACATACAACAAGAATACTGGAGTTTTGGTTGAACTGGGTGACTCTTGAGGTGAGGCGTTGACGGATCGTATTTCTTAAGATCGAGCCATCAATGACTGCATACGAGCTACTTTCAGTCTTGTGTGGGATTTGACGTGCATATAGCAAACAGAGAGTTCTTTGCAAGGATCAGCAAGGCGAGATAAGCACTTGGAAGACTTCACAAAAGGGTTTCTCAATCACCACGTGTTCCTGTCCACCAAGCTGAAAATCTACAAAACTGTTGTTCTCACTTTCCTTCTACACGGGTGCGAGGCGTGGGCGGTGTGTCGCCGCCAAATCAGTCAGCTGGAGAAGTTCCATTTGCGCGCTCTCCAATCTATCCTGGATAGGCCTATAGGACATTCTCATTAACGTACCCTGCAGGAGTTATCCTCGGCGCTCTCTGTCGAAAAACAACGCGTTAGGTAGAACCACCTAGTTCCGGTCGATTCTCGAAGCGTCTGCTCTTTGCTAGATCGCTCAAAGTACATGTATGTGGGGGTGGAAAACAGTACTGTGTCATGTAAAGCTCGAATGAGTAGCAGCAGATAACTGTTTAGTTCTGGCTTGAATTGACAATTTCGTTTCCCTGGTCTGGCGAGGACCGAAAATTCACTATCATCGAGTGGATGAGTGATCAACTTGCCCGCACGGCGTAATGTATAGGCCTTAACTTGTAAGATCGGGTCGATGATGACAAGAAAATGGCATTAAAACACACAACAAGTTTCATTACAACTAAAATCACCGATTATATTAATAACTGACCATTTTTACACTTACAGCTAGTACTCAAACTTTACAACGCAAACAAAACACACCTGCGGGGAGTGTCGTGGTCTCGCATCAAAACCTCAATGCACGAGTGATCGTTTCACTATCTGATCCGACATGGTATTCCAGCAAACAAGCAACTACTGCAACTTCATGAAGTTATTGAAATCTCAAAGTGTGATGTCAGACATCGATTGACCGATCGAGTTCGACTGCAGCTGCCGGTTGCATTCTCGAACATTTCGTCTGCACTGAATACTATAGATCGCTCAAAGTATGTGAGGGTGGAAAACAGTACTGTGTCATTTGCCATAACCATCGTGGCAAAATTATTGATGGAAAAGTTGTCAAGCTACATGGCATTCCAGCAAACAAGCAACTACTGCAACTTCATGAAGTTATTGAAATCTCAAAGTGTGATGTCAGACATCGATTGACGATCGAGTTCGACTGCAGCTGCCGAATCAAACGTAAGCGCTGCTCCCAAGCTCGTTTAAGTTGCTTGTGATCGTTTCGCTATCTGATCCGACAATAATTACTAAACATTGATATCAAAAGCACTATTCAAAATTTTTGGCGGGTGGTCTACCCGCACAACTAAAATCTACGGTTAATATCATCTCCACAAGCCGAACTACGTGAAGTTATACATTACGCCGAGTGCGCGCAAGTTGATCGACTCGATGATAGTGAATTTTCGGTCCTCGCCAGACCAGGGAAACGAAATTGTCAATTCAAGCCAGAACTAAACAGTTATCTGCTGCTACTCATTCGAGCTTTACATGAAACATTATATCGCACTAGTTCGATCGTCTGCTGGCGTAGTGACTATGGTTCGATCGCGTTCGTCTGCTAGCCAGCTAAGTACGTACGGTGAGGTTTGTTTACTTATCTTCTTGGGTTTTGTGCAGAAAGTATACGTTAAAACAGTCTAATATGAATATTTTCGATTAGTTTTTAATCTAATTAATCTTTTTGCATGCTTTAATGTCATCCTTTTGCCACGATCTTGCGATCATCCCATGAGCTTCTATTTTTACCAGTCTACCGGAACTAGTGGAAGTAAAGGGACAACACTCGGGCTGAATTTCCGTTTCAGGAGTGAGAATGTCCTATAGATACGGTGGCAGGACTCACGTGGCGCACTCTAGTAGGCCTATGAAGCAGTTAGAGCGCTTTCTGATATGCTCCAGCTGCCGCACGACCTTGACAGGAAGTTGACCTCTGCCACTGGGTGACACGTCACCAAAGATGTTGTATCAATGAGGGATAAAATTGAACGTGAAATCATTTTTGGGATTCATGTATTCAAAGAGGACCTCCAAGACCCTCTACTTTTAATGATGATGTGCTTTTTAAGTCATTAAAAATATCAACCAATCAAAACTCCTCAGCTTGCTACATTGTAGCAGAGATGAACCCTGCGTTCCGTTGACTCTGCTTCATCTCTGCTACAGTGTAGCAGGGTCACGAGTTTCGATTGGTCGGTTTCTTTAATTACTTTAAAAGCACGTTACCATTAAAAGTAGAGGGTTTTGGAGGCCCTCTTTGGATACATGAATCCCTAAAATGATTTCACATTCAATTATATCCCTCTTGATCAAATAGACAACTTCATAAAAGCATTAGGGTCGAAAATCCATTAATAACAAAAGGGAGGTAACCATCACCAGTCATAGAGGAAGGTCAAGGGAATCCAAACATGTGTGTCGTCTGCTAAATCGTTACACTCATGGGTATAAATGCCGACGTTTACTACAACTATCAAACCAAGACATACAATCCACTCTGCAACGGTGATGAGAGCACGAAAACATTTATTTCTTCGAAATTTGACAGCAATCGGCACGTTTGCCACTTCCATGGTATGTAAACTCCATGGTTTGAAGCATGTTTACCGTGCAAGTCCGTAGATTGACTTCCAATTAGTTCTGTTTAGTATGAGCCAATCAAATGCGGCTATGAGTTCTGTAGCTTCATTGTTGCTAGGCACAGCAGGTGGCGCACTCTAGTGTGAAGCAGTTAGAGCTCCTTCTGAGACGCTCGAGCTGCTGCGCGACCTTGACAGGAAGTTGACCTCTGCCACTGGCTGAAACGTCACCAAAGATTGTGTATGAATGATTTTCGACCCTAATACTTTTATTTAGTCGTTTCTTCGATCAAGAGTGATAAATGTGAGTGTAAAATAATATTGGGGATTCGTGTATTCAAAGAGGGCCCCCAAAACCCTATACTTTTAATGATAATGTGCTTTAAAAGTTATTAAATAAAACCAACCAATCAAAACTCTTGAGGCTGCTACACCATAGCAGAGATGAAGCAGAGTGCAACGGAACGCAGGGGAAGTAACGTGCAATGGAGCGCAGAGGTAAGTCAGACACTTCAAAGTCTGGGACCGAGCAAAGTAATCCTCGCAAGAACGGCCAGTGTATCACGTACAGGTCCCTTCACACACAGTGAACACCGCCTCAGTGAGCACGAGAGAACGCGGCACACTCCATGATCGATAATGACCGAAGGAAGACCTACTACTACTCTACTGGTCATTTCTTGTTTTCCCTCACGATCACTTAAATTGTCAGGAAGGTCATTCAAAGTGGGAAGGGTTCGTACAGGCTTTTAGATACAAAATTCCATGACTTTTCCATGACTTTCCATGACCTTCAACAACATTTTCCATGACCTAGCGTACTGTGATACATTACAATCTTAAAGAGAAAAAGTGTATGGCGCACGACCAAACTCACGCACAATACACCCGTTGTAAAAAAAATCTAATTCTTTTATTATTTTTACAGCAGATTGATTCAAAAACTGACAAATGCAGAAATTTTCAAACAAGTACTCCTTAAAATGATGATACTTTTGTCCCAAATTGTCTGGTTCTGTCAACGATTCACCGCGACGGCTGAATGTGGTAATCGAGCACGCGTGCGTTCTACACACACGCCATTGCGGTCCGATGTACACACAAACAGGGTGGACAATTTTCGCTGTTTTCCCCCGTCCTTTCGAGCACAGGGGGCGACAATCCGGAGCGACTTAGACAAAAGAGTAGATTCTTCATCGTACATTAACCTCGAATATAGACGTTGGAAGTGGGGAAAATCTTTGTAGAATCCGAGGGTGATCTGTAGCGAACTTGATCGGCAAGAAGCGGAGTGTAGCAAATTTTTTAACCAAAATTGTCCGAATGACGTTTACGAACTTTCATCCTAACTCGGCTTTCGATTGTTTCACCGGAAGTTCTAACATACCAAACGAAAAGAGTCAATCTTTCCTCTAATGAGTAGTAATGTTTCAACTTGATGCAAATGAGAACTATCGAACGTACGAGTGTTTAGAAGAGGACCCAACCCGAGTCCGCGATGAGCCTCCGTCGAGCCACCAGCTAGTCGGTATGCGGAGGGTGTTTTTTTTACGTATCGGCTTGTTTTTCTCAGACGGAAAATAAACGGATTAACACAAACACATCTAACCATGTTCTTGAAACCTTCTGCTCATAACAACTTTCATCTTGTTTTTTATTCCAATATTTTGTGTCTTTCCACTAATTTGGCCATGAAAGTGAGTTGGTATTGCGCGTGCATGTTGGCTATTACTGTATAGGCGGCAGGGTTTGGTAGCAAATTACCACGGAATCCTACCACTAGTTAAAAAATTATGTCAAAAACTCAGAAGACTTTCATCTTTCAGGTTACAGTGGTATTTTTTTGACTCACATGCGAAGCAAAAGTGAGTCTATGTACTGAGCCGTGTCGTCCGTCCGTCCGGGCGTCCGTCCGGGCGTCCGTCCGCGTCCGTAAAAAACTTAAACGTTGGATTTTTCTCGGAGACTATTAAGTCTATCAACACCAAATGTGGCATGATGGTGTATGATGACAAGGCCTCAAAAAACATACATAGTGACTTGACCTTGCTTCAAGGTCAAGGTCACAGGAGCCATAAATGTGGTCTCAAAAACAGTCATTTTTCACATTTTCCCAATTTTCTCCCACGTTATTGAGAATGGCGACCTTAGCTACAAGTGGTATATAGGTCAAAGCAAGCCCTATCTTTTGATACCAGTTTGGTTGACCTTGCTTCAAGGTCAAGGTCACAGGAGCTCTTCAAAGTTGGATTGTATACATTATTTTGAAGTGACCTTGACCCTGAACTATGGAAGATAACTGTTTCAAACTTAATAATTATGTGGGGGCACATGTTATACTTTCATCATGAGACACATTTGGTCACATATCATCAAGGTCAAGGTCACTTTGACCCTTATGAAATGTGACCAAAATGGGGTAGTGAACCACTAAAAGTGACTATATCTCATGGTAGAAAGTGCAATAAGCACCATTGTGCTTCCTATGTCTTGAATTAACAGCTTTGTGTTGCATGACCTTGGATGACCTGACCTTGGGTCAAGGTCACATGTATTTTGTAGGGAAAATGTGTAAATCATTTCTTAGTGTATGATGGTCATTGGTAGGTTTAGTTGTTTGACCTTGACCTTGAAGGTCACCTGAATGTCAAGGTCATATAAAGGTCAAGTTCAAGCATGTGAGTCGGATGGCTTTGCCTTCTTGGTGTGTTACTGATATGTGTCGAATCCTAGAAAAGTGATTTATCGAAAACCGACGGCCCACTTCCGTGCTGATGAAATTTTTTCGGGGGAACATTGCGTGCGCTTCTATTTACACTCTACAGACGTGACGGTCCGTTTCCTCTACAATACTGTTTTCCCAATATGTGGGGCAAAAGAATTGCATTCAAATATTCCTAAATGATTGTGTTTGCTATAGGGCATAAACTGAAACAAAAAACCGCCAATAAACTAACGAACTCGATGTCAGTCTGATTTGTCCGTCAAAATCGCATCTGCGCCGTCACGCTCTTTACTCGCCAATTGTGTGATTTTGACGGTCCATGCTAATTTACCAAAATGTCAGCTAATGTCTTCGAAATGGCTTAGACGTGAGCATATATAATCGTTATCCCCTTCTTGGAATATGATATATTTAAGCTATTCTAATTAAACCAGAACTATATTTGATGCAATTACGTTAGAAACAAGCAACATTTTGGAAACAGACATGCGGTCGCCATTTCTGATCGATGCGCCAAATGGTAAAAGCAAATCGGGACATGGATATCCGCTGTTTCTTTCTGAATGTTCAGCATTCAGGGACTCATCAAAGAGCAGCACACAGAGAATCAGAAGACCGGAGCCTTTGCCTTGAGCATGTCTAAGAGAATGTGGCCCCAGACCAAAAGTTGTCATCAAGTAGCCGGGCTTTGGTCTTTCATCTCAAGGCAAACTTGGAGGCGATGAGACTGTCGGGAAACATGCGACGGAACAGCTCGTGTTCAATTCCGTTTGGTACTGGCAATGCATGTAAGTGGGAGATGACCATGTTTCAAAGTTCCACAAAATTTCTGCTTTTCCAGTGTGTCCTCTGTTGTCAGTAAAGTGTCAATTCCCAGTAGATGCTACTTGCCACACGTGCACAGTGGTGCAGGCCCTAGTTTTCGACCAGGAGGGCGTAGCAGCGCCAGCTGGAACCACCACCTTTGAAGCACCTCTGGTCTCAGCGATTTTTTGCAGTTTGACACAAAATCTGATATTCGTGTTTGACGTTTGCTCTTTTCTTCTTGGGTGATTTAGCTAGATGAGAAGGTCACGACGCACGCTGGTGCGCGACACCTTTCTGTGGATTTCAACGCTGCCGCTCCTACCATGTGTAGGTACATCCAAAGCCTCTTTTTCCACACAAATCGGCACTTTGCCATCTCCATTCCATCTTGCTCGATGACCCACTCACGGTGATTCAAGGGTCTCCTGTCCAGAGTCTGCAAGCGAACACTTCTCCCAGGCATATCATAAGTCTCTGATTCTCAAAGGAACCACTGCACCACAACAAAACACAAGCTCTTTCACACTCTGTCCTCGTTTAACCAACTGACTCGGAACCGGGTGGAAATGAAACGAGGTCACCTAGCCAAAGAACCAATCAGGAAGCAGAAGGACACACGAGCCTTCAGAATTAACAATGGGAGCAAGGGTCACGTTTTCCTGACGTGCTCAGTGTAAAATTAGATTGAGAGTATCGCGCGAAGCACAGCCTAGAAAACGCTCTACTTTTTTCTTTCTTAAATTCCATGACTTTCCAGAACTAAGTGAATTCATGACTTCAGCTGAAAATGAAACTCAATTCCATGACTTTCCAGGTTTTCCATGACCTGTACGAACC
>JAWQFJ010002838.1:118002-125161 GCA_034096865.1 Theodoxus fluviatilis
TAATATATTTTCAATGAAGATTGATCACATGCTACTCTAGTGAGGAAGTTGATGAAAAAGGAGTCGGTGAAATACTTGAGCAATGAAATCAACAAATGTTGTTTCTGGGTGTGAGAAGGTCCCACGAAAAGTGTGTTCCCAGTACCAGTAATTTCATGATGCAACTCAATGTACCAACCGTTGGTTTTTCTGCAGAAGTTCAGAAATCTTGTCGTTCTGAGTTTCGATCTTGGCACTCTTTTCAAATACGTCCTTTTTTAGCCTCTCATTCTCCTGTAGGGAAAAATGGAGACGATGCAACCAAAACATTTCCGTCAATGTAAAACTAAAAGCAGTGAAGAAAGTTGGATTATTTACCAGGGAAAGGGTAATGGTAACAAAAAGGAAGGTGACTGCGTGACCTACTTTCAAATTTAAAGAGAAGGGTATAGGTAGGTCATTCTAGTTTACTGGAGACTTCCCCTACCGGTGAAAAAGTCTCTAGCCTGGTTGACATCACGTGATGGAAGGTTTGCGTCCGAAAAATGCAAATGGAGGTAACACAAGAGGCTTGTGGGATAGACGATCTGCTCCCTGACACATGCCGTTAAAGTAGTTCTAAGACTATTTCGCACAAAACTATTAACTTACTCTTGTTGGGGCAATAAACAAGCGTTTATTTGATAAAATAAAATGTTTGTGTTGAAATGGAAACAAGTTTTTACATCTGAATGATTTCTGTAAAAAGTGGAGAAAAAAATAGTATCAGAACGAACTATTTTCGGCACAATGCTGTAATGCAAAGGGTCAAGTCTATTACACATTCATTGCGAACTGTGCCAGAGTCAATGCTGACTCGGGTTTACAGAATGTAGGTAGGTAGGCCCATCTCAGTTACTGGTTGTGGTTGACAATGAGAAGCACACAATAGGCTTGTCTAGGAGGCGCAGCGCTGCACGTGTTTCACTCCTGAACAGCAATTTTGGGGTGTGATTTACTCAGCGCTGAGCAGCACTGTGCATCACAGATCCAAGGTGATTCACACGATTTTCAAAATGACGTCTTCGATCCCACACTGGCCGTTGATGCGTTAAATAACCCTCAGAAACATCATTTTGGGACTGGAACGGGCTTTATTTGCCCCAAGCGCTCTGTATGCGCGAGTAATGGCAAGTAAGGATGACACAGTAGTGGACATCATTCATGCAGAATACATTTAAACGTGCATAAACGATGTCTGTGGCAAAGAAAACACTTTCCTAGCGTCTAGCAACACAACATGGGGTGCAGAAGATTTACCTCCCCTTTAACAAGTGAAGCGCTGCATTAAATCTGTAGGTGTTCAGGAGAGGCAAAGAGCGCTCAACTGCCAACATGAAGCGCTCATGCAGCGCTTTGTACTCTTGAACAAGCCTAATGTTTCTATCACTATCACTATACCTGCTGAAGGCTCTATGAGCGGAAATGTTGTGTACTTTTCATCGTCCACCACAACCAGTACCTAAAGGTAGGCCTGACTACCTACCTTTACCTTTCTCTTCGGTAATGGTAACAGATATAGATAAGACAAATAAAAAATCAAGTCTAGCATCTCAATCTGCCCTAGGTATTTGATTGAAAATCAGCAGGAAGCAAAGTCTGTACAGAGCACAGGACAACATGTGCTGGAAAACTGAAGCAAGTCTCACCTGCACGATGCGGTTGATGTTCTGCAGCAGCACGCTGATTTCCATGGTGGGTGCTGGCATGTGTCCATAGCCACCACCGTCACCCCCACTCAGCCTGCTCACCTGCGACAGAGGGAAATCATACATGATGCTCTGGTTCTCGTGTCAATAAGGACAGAGAGGCCTCCTTTCTTGCTCTGAGAAGAGACATAGAGGGCTGAGGAGATAAGGCAAGAGTAATATGTGGTAAAGTTAAGTTCTAATTGGGTGTAGCTTCACTCTACTCTACTGACGATGCATAAAAACAAACAAGGAATTACTCACTGCAGAATCAGTAGCTTCTGCGTTTTTTTCTTAAACATTGTACAGATAGAAACTGAGAGCTCGAAATAACACATGACTCTTCTGCAGAAAGCAACTGCAAAACAAGTTTACATCCTTGTCCTGAACATGCAGTATTACATACTTCCTTCGAATGTCTTCACACCATAGAATGGTGCCACAGAGTCATGGCTCCTTACCTTCTCCAGAATGGTGTCCATCTTCTCCCCAATCTTGCTGACGGCCATGCGCACCTCCGTGTTTTGTGCCCTCGTCTCAGACAGCAAGACAGGCGCCAGCGAGCTGTCCATGGACTGGCTGGTGGGTGGCATCATCCCTGCATGGATGGAAGCAGTCTTTTACAGCACAGAGTATGTAAAATGCATCGCATGGATGGAAGCAGTCTTTTACAGCACACAGTATGTAAAATGCATCGCATGGATGGAAGCAGTCTTTTACAGCACAAAGTATGTAAAATGCATTGCATGGATGGAAGCAGTCTTTTACAGCACACAGTATGTAAAATGCATCGCATGGATGGAAGCAGTCTTTTACAGCACACAGTATGTAAAATGCATCGCATGGATGGAAGCAGTCTTTTACAGCACACAGTATGTAAAATGCATCGCATGGATGGAAGCAGTCTTTTACAGCACACAGTATGTAAAATGCATCGCATGGATGGAAGCAGTCTTTTACAGCACACAGTATGTAAAATGCATCGCATGGATGGAAGCAGTCTTTTACAGCACACAGTATGTAAAATGCATCGCATGGATGGAAGCAGTCTTTTACAGCACACAGTATGTAAAATGCATCGCATGGATGGAAGCAGTCTTTTACAGCACACAGTATGTAAAATGCATCGCATGGATGGAAGCAGTCTTTTACAGCACACAGTATGTAAAATGCATTGCATGGATGGAAGCAGTCTTTTACAGCACACAGTATGTAAAATGCATCACATGGATGGAAGCAGTCTTTTACAGCACAGAGTATGTAAAATGCATCGCATGGATGGAAGCAGTCTTTTACAGCACACAGTATGTAAAATGCATCGCATGGATGGAAGCAGTCTTTTACAGCACAAAGTATGTAAAATGCATTGCATGGATGGAAGCAGTCTTTTACAGCACACAGTATGTAAAATGCATCGCATGGATGGAAGCAGTCTTTTACAGCACACAGTATGTAAAATGCATTGCATGGACGGAAGCAGTCTTTTACAGCACACAGTATGTAAAATGCATGGCATGGATGGAAGCAGTCTTTTACAGCACACAGTATGTAAAATGCATTGCATGCAAACATGACAAGAAAAACTGCTGAACACAGGGCAATGAGACATGAACTGGTAAAGATGCAGAAAAAAAATCAAATCATATTTAGTAACATGATTACAATGATCCAGCATAATGGCTATGAAAAAACTCCACAACAAAATAGAAAAAAATGCGGAATAACAGAAAACTAGCCAATACATGCAACAATATCTCTAATGAAAAACAAAAAATCTCTTCTATATGACCATCATTTTTGTATTACTCGTTTGAAATAAACTTTCTTTCAACTCTTGATTTGCTTCAATCTCAATACAACCCACTTTTCTAAGACTTCACTTTAATTAATTTTATTGTTTTTGCCCTGTTGTCATCAACCAATTCAGTCTATCACTGCAGCTCTAGCAGGATCCCATTTACCCTCTGTGTGTCTCACCTGGGTACTGCTGCGGGGGCATGAGTCTTACCTGGGTACTGCTACGGGGGCATGAGTCTTACCTGGGTACTGCTACGGGGGCATGAGCCTTACCTGGGTACTGCTGCGGGGGCATGAGTCTTACCTGGGTACTGCTACGGGGGCATGAGTCTTACCTGGGTACTGCTGCGGGGGCATGAGTCTTACCTGGGTACTGCTGCTGGGGCATGAGTCTTACCTGGGTACTGCTGCGGGGGCATGAGTCTTACCTGGGTACTGCTGCTGGGGCATGAGTCTTACCTGGGTACTGCTGCTGGGGCATGAGTCTTACCTGGGTACTGCTGCGGGGGCATGAGTCTTACCTGGGTACTGCTGCGGGGGCATGAGTCTTACCTGGGTACTGCTGCTGGGGCATGAGTCTTACCTGGGTACTGCTGCGGGGGCATGAGTCTTACCTGGGTACTGCTGAGGGGGCATGAAGCCAGGCTGCTGCTGCTGGGGCATGCCCGGGTAGCCTGGCTGCTGGAATCCTGGCTGTTGTGGAAGAAGCACATTAACCCATTATGACCTCATGTGTGTAATGAAGAAGCACATTAACCCATTATGACCTCATGTGTGTAATGAAGAAGCACATTAACCCATTATGACCTCATGTGTGTAATGAAGAAGCACATTAACCCATTATGACCTCACCTGTGTGTAATGAAGAAGCACATTAACCCATTATGACCTCATGTGTGTAATGAAGAAGCACATTAACCCATTATGACCTCATGTGTGTAATGAAGAAGCACATTAACCCATTATGACCTCATGTGTGTAATGAAGAAGCACATTAACCCATTATGACCTCATGTGTGTAATGAAGAAGCACATTAACCCATTATGACCTCATGTGTGTAATGAAGCACATTAACCCATTATGACCTCATGTGTGTAATGAAGAAGCACATTAACCCATTATGACCTCATGTGTGTAATGAAGAAGCACATTAACCCATTATGACCTCATGTGTGTAATGAAGAAGCACATTAACCCATTATGACCTCATGTGTGTAATGAAGAAGCACATTAACCCATTATGACCTCATGTGTGTAATGAAGAAGCACATTAACCCATTATGACCTCATGTG
The DNA here is from genome assembly GCA_034096865.1 of Theodoxus fluviatilis. Taxonomy (NCBI): domain Eukaryota; kingdom Metazoa; phylum Mollusca; class Gastropoda; order Cycloneritida; family Neritidae; genus Theodoxus; species Theodoxus fluviatilis. Next base: position 122,800 of record JAWQFJ010002838.1, read on the forward strand.
TGTAATGAAGAAGACTCCTCAAAACCTGAGCTATTTTCCATAAAGTTAAAAAAATCGACTTCCTTCATTCAACTTTATTTTTCTTCACTTCTATACATCCTATTACCTACATGTAAATAAACACTGTTAGACCGCTACATGAATATGCTATACCATCATTGCTGCTCCTAATGCATATCCTTTTTCTCTGGAAAATTTTTAATGTGAAAAAATTGAAAAAAGAACACCCAAAACGTTATTTTTCTGCTCCCAAAATAGCCATAAAAGCAAGTTATTCTCAAGTAAAGAATGAGGTGCCGGGGTCGGTCGAAATACTGACTGAAAATAAAGAGGTGTGGACAGCAACTGACAATGTATTCTTTCTTGAGCAGGGCGGGAGGCTCTACCCCCATCAGTATACGCGTACCTGTAAACAGCCCTTTTCAGGGCCATTTTGGCTCAAGAAAGAATACATTGTCGGTTGCTGTCCACACCTCTTTATTTTCAGTAAGTTATTCTCAATGATACAGAAACAAATTTTTTCCAGATGTGATACATTGCATGCAGCTGCAATGGGCAAAAGCTCTGGCAGTAAGGGTCCTGGAGTCCCATCATGTAGCGACTTGCCAGCAACACCTGCATCTCAAATGGCTTAGCTGCTTATTCCCTGCTCACCGGGCCATTTGATCAATCCTTCCCTAGCACTTGAGGACAAACATGGCGACAGTCAGAACGCATACACTCAGGTAGTAGCACCATCTCCACTACACAGAGATGGATGGATGGTGTTTCATGGCCAATCAGGCTGTGTAGGCTATGTAAGGACATTAAGCACAAAAAGAACTACAATAGTTCCAAGTAGGCGCAATTCAAGTCATGATGTCCATATTTATTCGCCTCTTATGAATCATGTGGGGAGACATGGCGGGTCTATTCTTTTAAACCCCTGACCATCAGGGGGGGAAACCACTGCACAGGGTGTATTCCAACCCCTTATGGTTGAAGGCTACATCCGGGGTTAATCACACCACAGGTTGCCATCAGTTTTTAAAAACTGGGCTGAAACACTTTTAGATGAGTGCTCTTCCTCTGAAGACCATCAGTCAGTGCGATTCTCTGCAAGTTTTCCTGTTCTTCTTATCACATCAACAGTGCACCGCCACTGCCTTCACAGGTACTGGTTTCTACTCCTGGGTGGGAAAGGCAACATAAGTTGAGCTCCTTACCTACACCCATCTCATCCCTCCTCCTTGCCGTCCTCTCCCTCCTCCTTGCCCCCTCTCCCTCCTCCTTGCCCCCTCCCCCTCCTCCTTGCCCCCTCTCCCTCCTCCTTGCCCCCTCTCCCTCCTCCTTGCCCCCTCTCCTTCCTCCTTGGCCCCCTCTCCCTCCTCCTTGCCCCCTCTCCCTCCTCCTTGCCCCCTCTCCCTCCTCCTTGCCGCTCTCCCTCCTCCTTGCCCCCTCGTCCCTCCTCCTTGCCCCCTCTCCCTCCTCCTTGCCCCCCTCTCCCTCCTCCTTCTCCCTCTCCTCTCCTCCTTGCCTCCTCCTCCTCCTGCCTCCTCTCCCTCCTCCTTCTCCTCCTCCTCATCTTCCTCCTCTCTCCTCTCCTTCCTCTCCTCTCCTCCTCCTGCTCCTCCTCCTCTCCTCCTCCTCCTCCTCTCTCCTCCTCCTGCTCCTCCTCTCCTCCTCCTCCTGCCTCCTCTCCTCCTCCTCCTCTCCCTCCTCCTCCTCTCCCTCCTCCTCTCTCCTCCTCTCCTCCTCCTTCCTCCCCTCCTCTCCTCCTCCTGCCTCCTCCTCCCTCCTCCTCCTCCTCTCCTCCTCCTCCCTCCTCCTCCTCCTCCTCCTCTCCTCCTCCTTCCCTCCTACTCCTCCTCCTGCTCCTCCTCCCCGTCTCCTCCTCCTCCTCTTCCTCCTCCTCCTCCTCTCCTCCTCCTCCTCACTGCTCCTCCTCCTCTCTCCTCCTCCTTTCGCCTCCTCCTCCTCCTCTCTCCTCCTCCTCCCCTCTCCTCCTCCTCCTCTCCCCTCCTCCTCCTTGCCTCCTCTCCCTCCTCCTTCCTCCCCTCCTCCTGCCTCCTCTCTGCCCTCCTCCTCCTCCTCCTGCCCCCTCTCCTCCTCCTGCCATCTCTCCTCCTCCTCTGCCCCCTCGCCTCCTCCTCCCCCTCCTCCTCCTTCCCTCTCCTCCTCCTCTTCCTCTCCTCCTCCTGCCCTCCTCCCCTCCTCCTCCTCCTCTCCCTCCTCCTGCTCCTCCTCCTCCTCCTCCTCCTCCTCCTCCTGCCCCCTCTCCTCCTCCTCCTCTCCTCCTCCTCCTCCTCTCCTCCTCCTGCCCTCCTCTCCCTCCTCCTCTCCTCCTCCTCCTCCTCCTCCTCCTCCTCCCTCCTCCTCCTCC
>JAWQFJ010002839.1:15000-25000 GCA_034096865.1 Theodoxus fluviatilis
CTCTCTCTCTCTCTCTCTCTCTCTGTGTGTGTGTGTGTGTGTGTGTGTGTGTGTGTGTGTATGTGAACAATTCGACTCTTCGTTTAGGAAAATACATAAATGGTACATCGTATGCAGCATTTAAATTGTTTGAATAATTTGCTGGAAACAGTATTGAACGTGGAGTTCAAAAAGACGTGACAGGAAATGTTGTCGACATTGACTAAAACAGGAAACAGATAGCTTTGGTTAATAGATGCATACTTTATGCAAATTATCTGCTTCAGTGGTACGAAAAGGGATGTAAAGAAAAACACTTAGATGAGCTTCAGCAAAACTGTTATTCTGATCAGATGTATACAATTAATAATCGAAGCTTACAAACTTTTGTGAGAGATGATGCTGGATGAACAATGGTCCAAAATCCTGTTAGTAGCGAGGCAACTTGCAATCTGTCTGTCAAATTACCCTGGCACTGCATACTAATTTAGATGTCAGTTTAACGTTGATGTGGAGATTTTGAAGCACTTTTAGCTTTCAACACAAAAAAGCCACTTTTCTTTGTGTTGCCTCACTGTTGGTTTGCGAGAGGGAGCATGCATACGACTTCATGACGTCACGCATTTCTGTGCAGAAACGCAGTGGTCGAATCACCAGGAAAGACCTCAGGCGTATCATCGAGAAGTTCGGCTTCAAGATAGATGAGACGCACATGAAAGTGCTGTTGAAGACGCTGGACTCTGACGGTGACGTCATCGACTACCACAGGTTCCTGGAGATCTTCGAGGAGCGGGAGTCCGTGGTGAGATCATTTCGTCATGCTGTTGTGGGTCTATCAACGGACTGAATAAACTTTCCAGGAATTCGCTTCTGGTTGATGCCATGGTTTCTTAAAGTATAGAGCTGGATGGTGTGCGCTGCAAGCAGAATCACTCACGTCAAGATGAGAGGAAATTGACCATGCATGGCTGGGTTACCTAGTCCAGGTGTCTGGACATTTCTGTTCCATTATTCGGAGCTGTAAATTATCACAACTTTCTTATCTTGAAATGAAAATAAAATACCGTAATATTCTAACTTTGAAAATGCAATAGATAAGCTAGTGGAAAGATGAGAATATTATCGTTTCCTAAACTTTCTAGAAATGTTAGTTTGTGTGGCTTTACATCCTTCGAAACAAATTAGTTATTTTCTCTTGCATTTTATTTGCATCACAGGGCATTTAGTTGCTTGTGTAATTCTAATTTCATTTATTTTTCCTTCCTATTTCATGTTAAGTGATATGGAACAAATGAATGTTATTTACTCCTGTGTTGTTAAGAATAATTAATGTGTGTGTGTGTGTGTGTGTGTGTGTGTGTGTGTGTGTGCGCGCGCGCGCGCGCACGTGCGCCCTTGCATATTTTCAAACCATGTAAAGAACCATCACTTGAAACTGTTGAAACTGCTTACAAGGGTGTCTGGCTTTGCATTAGTCGCTTGTTTGAACTACGCATACGATACAAATTCATCGTCAACGGTCACCATCTTCCTTACAGGCGGGCCACAAATGGCTCAACTCGTGTCATCGCTTCAACGAAGAGAGGAAGCCCTGCATCCTGGCGTGGCACACGGTGAGTGAGGCAGGGAAGGCCGGGGGAGAACATCAGTCGAGCCCAGTACTCAGCGCCCTCTTTAGCAGCAGCTTCTGCAGCAGGAAGGTCCTTGGATGGATGGGGATGTAGAGCCTGGTGCACATGGGAAGATGAAGCGACAATGTTTCTTTGCTTCTTACCACGACGAGCCTCTCTTTCACGAGTGTGTCCTACTCAGCTATGTGATACTTCTCAGCTTCTATCATGTAACTGAGTGGTTTTTCTCCGAAGCTCTTTCCTGATTGGTTGATTGATGGTTGTGTCCCTGCTTCGACGCCGGCAAATAGACTGGTGTTTATTCGAGGCAGCGGGCTTTTTTTTTTTTACGCACGCGCGATCTGCTTGCTGCTTTTTCGCGTCATGTGCAATCGGATGGGGGGAGGGGGAGGGGGGAGGGGGGTGGGGGTGGGGGTGGGGGAAGGGGGGTGGGGGTGGGGGTGGGGGGAGGGAGGGGGGGGGAGAAAGGAAACATTGAAAAGTACTTTGGCAGAATAGGGAGCGAAGGACGGATGGGTGTGGGGATGGCGAGGGGCAAGAGAATGCTGAGGGGAGGGGGAAATCTAGTAGGATGAAACAACAGGAAGTAGGGGGTCCTGAGGTGGGTGGTGAAGGGGGAAGTTAGGGGTGGAGTTTGAGGAAAAGAGAAGAGGGTAAAAAACGAGAAGCAGGATTTGTAAGGGATACAGCAGAAAATGTACCAAGTAAGAGAAAGACGGAGGAAACAGATTAAATGAAAACAGAATACCAACAACAACAAGAAGAAATGTCAAATTTTCTCATGAAGAAGATGAACTTGATGATACTCTACATGAATTGCCACCATTTGTGGAAAATCCACCATGTTGATCCCCTTTTACTTGCCCAGGTGTCAAGAATGTTTGACTCCACCTTTGCCATGTCTGTCTGCGCTGCAGATCGAGGAGATTCTACAGGAGAAGCTAACAGAGAAATGGCGACTGGGTGTTGGGGATCTGGTCAAGCGACTGGACACCAAGTTGGAAGGCCTGGTCCCTGTAAAAAAACTCAAGCACATCATCGACCGCAACATCGTGCCGCTGTCTGAGGACCACTGGATGGAGTGAGTGGAAGCACTGACTGTAGATGGCCGCTTTGGTTCTTACAGATCTATATTCGTGCCATCTGTACTTGATGGTAGTGGATGCACTGACTGTAGATGGCCGCTTTGGTTCTTACAGATCTATACTCGTGCCATCTGTACTTGATGGTAGTGGATGCACTGACTGTAGATGGCCGCTTTGGTTCTTACAGATCTATACTCGTGCCATCTGTACTTGATGGTAGTGGATGCACTGACTGTAGATGGCCGCTTTGGATCTTACAGATCTATACTCGTGCCATCTGTACTTGATGAATGGTAGAGTTGTAGTGGATGCGCTGACTGTAGATGGTCGCTTTGGTTCTTACAGATCTATATTCTTGCCATCTGTACTTGATGAATGATAGAGTTGTAGTGGATGCACTGACTGTAGATGGTCGCTTTGGTTTGTTACAGATCTATACTCGTGCCATCTGTACTTGATGAATGATAGAGTTGTAGTGGATGCACTGACTGTAGATGGTCGCTTTGGTTCTTACAGATCAATACTCGTGCCATCTGTACTTGATGGTAGTGGATGCATTGACTGTAGATGTTCGCTTTGGTTCTTACAGATCTATATTCTTGCCATCTGTACTTGGTGAATGATAGATTTGTAGTGGATGCACTGACTGTAGATGGTCGCTTTGGTTCTTACAGATCTATACTCGTGCCATCTGTACTTGATGGAAGTGGATGCACTGACTGTAGATGGCCGCTTTGGTTCTTACAGATTCGTGCCATCTGTACTTGATGGAAGTGGATGCACTGACTGTAGATGGTCGCTTTGGTTCTTACAGATCTATACTCGTGCCATCTGTACTTGATGAATGATAGAGTTGTAGTGGATGCACTGACTGTAGATGGTCGCTTTGGTTCTTACAGATCTGTATTCTTACCAAATGTTCTTGATGAATGGTAGAGTTTTAATGGATGCACTGACTGTAGATGGTCGCTTTGGATCTTACAGATCTATATTATTGCCATCTGTACTTGATGAATGATAGATTTGTAGTGGATGCACTGACTGAAGATGGTCGCTTTGGTTCTTACAGATCTGTATTCTTACCAAATGTTCTTGATGAATGGTAGAGTTTTAATGGATGCACTGACTGTAGATGGTCGCTTTGGATCTTACAGATCTATATTATTGCCATCTGTACTTGATGAATGATAGATTTGTAGTGGATGCACTGACTGTAGATGGTCGCTTTGGATCTTACAGATCTATATTCTTGCCATCTGTACTTGATGAGTGATAGAGTCGTAGTGGATGCGCTGACTGTAGATGGTCGCTTTGGTTCTTACAGATCTATATTCTTGCCATCTGTACTTGATGAATGATAGAGTTGTAGTGGATGCACTGACTGTAGATGGTCGCTTTGGTTCTTACAGATCTATATTCTTGCCATCTGTACTTGATGAATGATAGAGTTGTAGTGGATGCACTGACTGTAGATGGTCGCTTTGGTTCTTACAGATGCTGCATTCCTGCTATCTGTACTTGTTGAATGGTGAAGAGTTGTTATATGATGTAGCTGGTTGCCCCACATCTGTGTAATTGCCACACCCGCATCGTCCTATCCAAATGTAGATGGATGATTATACTCTGCCTCCCCTCTGCGTCTCGTTTTGGGTGATCTGGTTTCAAAGCTTTCTCAACATCTTTCATCGATTCATAAATGGTTCATGGAGGCGGGTGAACGAGCATGACTTTACCATACTCCTTAGGCTCCACGACCGCAGCATTCAGGCAATGGAGAGGAGTGTTATATGGTGCTTGAAGACGGCTGTGATAGCGTAACTTGACCACACTCATAAAACGAAAAAAATCTTAGCATTGCGGCCAAGGAGAGATGTAATATTTACACAGCTGACATTGTTCTTGTTAAAGTAATGTACTACTGTATATAACCAGAACAACACAGAAAGGCGTATCTTCTGAAGAAAACCCATCAGTCTTATGCTCTGTTTGGCCTGACTCCTTGCGATCTGTGTGCTTGGCTTGCAGTCTGCTGAATCGCTGCCCCTCCTACTCGGAGGGCCGCGTGAACTACGAGGAGTTTCTGCGCATGCTCAAGGTGGAGCTGGTGCCTGGAGACACGATGGGGCTGAGTACCCAGATCCAGACGTTCTCTCACAACAACGACGTCGTACACAAACTGGCGCAGCTCGACAGGTGGGCTGTCTGCGCGTCGTTGTTGTCGTTGTTGTTGGTGATGTTGTTGTCGTCGTCATTGTTGCTGCTGCTGCTGTTGTTGTTGCCATTGTTGTTGCTGTTGCCTTTGTTGTTGCGGTTGCCATTGTTGTTGCTGTTGTCTTTGTTGTTGCGGTTGCCATTGTTGTTGTTGTTGCCATTGTTGTTGCTGTTGCCTTTGTTGTTGTCATTGTTGTTGCTGTTGCCTTTGTTGTTGCGGTTGTTGTTTGTCGCCGTCGTCGTTGTTGTGCTGCAGCTGCTGCTGTTGCAACTGTTGTTGTTCTCGTTGTCGACGGTTTCATGCTACTGCTGCTGTCTGTTGTTTATGGTGGTAGTGCCAATGGTAATGATGATACTGCTGCTCTTTCTACCATTGTTGCTGTTGTCGTATACGTGAATTAGGGGAGGGGCAGGGCAGGGAAGGTATATCTATAACTCTGAAGCACTTCTATTGCAATGTCTGTCTATGGTAGGGCTGGGTAGAGAGAAGGAATGGTGTTTTTCTGCTGTTCAGCGTTGTAGGTGTTGTTACGTAGACGGGCAGGGGATGAACTGGAAGGGGAGGGGGGGGGTGTTGGGAGATGAATTCAGGGTGTCGTTATAGATGCTCATTTGATTTCGTCAAAATAAGTGCAGCAACCTTGTTTCCTACAATGGTTGTGTCCCTTTGCTTCATAGTTACCTCCCCTTCCACCGTGACGATTTCTGTCGCGTTGCAGGATCGAGAACATGGAGCACACGGCGTCTGTGCGGACGTCCTTCATGTCGCCAGAGGAAGTGATCGCGCGTTTGTCTGACAAGTTTGCGCAGCAGTCCCCCAACCTTCGCAACCTCTTCGTCAGATATGACGTCAAGGGTAGAGGCAAGATCTCCAAACGCGCCTTCCGACAGGTAGGCATGGCAGTGATGGAAGTGTGTGTGTATATGTGCGTGTGCGTGTGTGTGTGTGTGTGTGTGTGTGTGTGTGTGTGTGTGTGTGTGTGCGTGTGTGTGTGTGTGTGTGTGTGTGTGTGTGTGTGTGTGTGAGAGAGAGAGAGAGAGAGAGAGAGAGAGACAGACAGACAGACAGACAGACAGACAGACAGACAGACAGACAGACAGACAGACAGACAGACAGACAGACAGACAGACAGACAGACAGACAGACAGACAGACAGACAGACAGACAGACAGACAGACAGACAGACAGAGAGGGTGGGAGGGTGGTGGGTGGGTGGGTGTTAGAGAACTATTTTGAGAGAGAGAGAGAGAGAGAGAGAGAGAGAGAGAGAGAGAGAGCGAGAGAGAGAGAGAGCGAGAGAGAGAGAGAGAGAGTGAGAAAGAGAGAGAGAGAGCGAGAGAGAGAGAGATAGAGAGAGAGTGGGTTTGAGGTGGGTGTTAGACAAAGATTTTAAAGTTCAGAGGGCCGCTGAAATATTTATTCCTATCCCCAACCTTCAGGACATCTCCGCTTTGAAAATTCAAAGATTTAACTACGCATGTAGTACACAAACGTCCACTACAACAACTTTCCTTCAAAAATTTCCCCAACATCTCTCCCCAGCTGCTGTATGACATGGGCATAAGCATGACAGACGCGCACTTTCTGGAGCTGACGACCAAGCTGAACTGGCAGCCAGGAGGCATGACCTACACGGACTTCCTGCACTGGTTCGAAATGCCCCAGCCCTGGTCCTCGGAGCCCGTGCTGCCCCGCACGGGCAACCACAGATTTAACCCCATCAGGGGGGATGAGCGCCGACTTGATGTCGAGGAGGTGGAGGGTGCGTTCCGCAAGAAGCTCAGAGAAAACTTCGTGGTGAGTGGAGGGATTTAGGGTGGCGGTGGTGGTGGTGGTGGTGGTGGTGGTAGTAGTGGTGGTGGTATTTGGTGGTGGTGGTGGTGGTAATTGGTGGTGGCGGTGACGGTGGTGGTGGTAGTGGTGGTGGTGGTGGTAATTGGTGATGGCGGTGGTGGTGGCGGCGGTGGTGGTAGTGGTAGTGGTAGTGGTGGTGGTAGTGGTGGTGGTGGTGGTGGTAGTGATGGTGGTGGTGGTGGCGGCGGTGGTGGTGGCGGTGGCGGTGGTGATGGTTGGGGTGGCGGTGGTGATATTGATGGTAGGTAATTGGTGGTGGTGGTATTTGGTGGTGGTGGTTGTGATAGTGGGGGTGATGGTGGCGGTGATGGTGGTGATGGTAATGGTGGTGGCTGTGGTGGTGGCGGTGGTGATGGTGATGGTGGTGGTGGTGCGGAGGTGGTAGTGATGGAGGTTGTTGTGGTATTTGGTGATGGTGATGGTGGTGGTGGTATTGGTAGTGGTGGTAATTGGTGGTAGTGATGGTGGTAATTGGCCGTGGTGGTGTTGCTAATTGGTGGTGGTGGTGGTGATGATGATGGTGGTGTGTGCATGTATGTATGTGTGTGTGTGTGTGTGTGTGTGTGTGTACTACTGAAAGGATACTGAGATTTAGACTGATGTCATTTTCTGGGGAAGCAGCAGTTAACGCCTGAGAAGATCTTGTCAGACGGAATGGCGAGTAGGGGCGAGGCGTTGATTTTTTCTCTCTCTGTATACTTGGAAGATGAGTGTAGACTTGTTTCTTTATAAATGGTTTCTCTTCAGAGGAAGTACGAACGTTTGCAAATCCACCCCACACCTCATTATCTCTCAATGCGAATCTGCAATATATTTTGTTACCGCAGTAATATTGTAACCTCAGAGAACTAAAACCACATAAACTTGGACCTACTTTAGATGCTGACAACAGCTCCGCTGTCTCCTTGCACTCGGCGCGACACAGCGACAATGTTTCTTTGCTTCTCGTCGCGACGAGCCTCGCTTTCACGCGTTGCTTCCACTGAGATACATGAAACCACAAGACTATTATCATGTAACTGAGTGGTTTATCTCCGGAACTCTTTTCTGATTGGTTGATTGATGGCTGCGCTGCTGCTTTGACGCCGGCAAATAGACTGCTGCCTATTTGAGTGAGCGAGCTTTGTTGTTTTTGTTTTTTTTACGCCCGCACCATATGCTCGCTGCCTCGTCGCTCCGTCGCCTCGTGTTCAATAAGCTTTAACGACACGTCATCTTTGCATCTTCTGTTCATCATTCTGCAGGATCTGAAGCAGGCCTACCACAAGTTCTCCGAAAGCTCGGGCGGCGTGCTGACTCGGTCTGCCTTCAAGCACATGCTGGACACGTTCCACATCGTGGTGGCGCCCTACGACTTCGAGCTGCTGTGTGCAAGGCTGAGCATCGACAAAAGCACGCGCATGTCCTATGTGGACTTCCTGCACAAGTTCCAGCTGATCGACTCGGCAGAAGGACATCCCTGGCTCAACTCCGTCCACAAGTAGGACTGCAGTGTTTTTGTCTGTGTTTGCTTGTTGTCTGTGTCTTTGTCTCTTGTTTGCTTTGAAGGCATGGGCTTGTTTGGTAAATCTCTCTCTCTCTCTCTCTCTCTCTCTCTCTCTCTCTCTCTCTCTCTCTCTCTCTCTCTCTCTCTCTCTCTCTCTCTTCCCCTGTGTGTGACTGTGATTTCGATATTTCTCGCCTTTACCGGTCAAACATTCATTTAACTGTTATTCCAGTAAGAATCTACCTATCTTTTTTTCCTTCCATGATATCCGTCTGCAAATGCATCAGCTTAGCAGAGTGCAAATGCTGAATCGCTGATACTTATTCTACCAGACACACTGATTAATCCCCACCGGATGCCTGTTACAGATATGGACATGTGCAGCCTCTGAAGCCAATGACAGCAGATGAGGCACTTGTTCACCTGAAGACCAGAATACACCAGCAGTGGCGAGACCTCTCACAGGTGGGCAAACTCTTGGGTCAAGGTGAACACGAATATGTTTGTATTGCGACTTCTCACTAATTCATGGGTACTTGAACCACACAGTTTTACCTCTTGGTCATAGGGCCATTCTTATCATCATCCCAACACCATCTTATCTGCCTAGGGTGGGATGCAGCCAGGCCGCGATTAAAGGTGCCAGAGTTGATTTTCACATTTTCTACAGTCAGTCCTGAGGCCTGTTCAGGAAGGCCAGCGCTCGCGAGCGTTAGCTGCACTCTCCACCTCGATAGGCCTTGTCGCATCTGCTAGTCTAGTAGGAGTCGCAGTTGTAGTAGAGGTGGCAGTATTAGGACCAGCAGCAGTAGTAGTCGTAGTTGTGGTAGGGGTGGAAGTATTAGTACCAGCAGCAGTAGTAGTCGTAGTTGTGGTAGGGGTGGAAGTATTAGTACCAGCAGCAGTAGTAGTCGTAGTTGTGGTAGGGCTGGAAGTATTAGTACCAGCAGCAGTAGTAGTCGTAGTTGTGGTAGGGGTGGAAATATTAGTACCAGCAGCAATAGTAGTCGTAGTTGTGGTAGGGGTGGAAGTATTAGTACCAGTAGCAGTAGTAGTCGTAGTTGTGGTAGGGGTGGAAGTATTAGTACCAGTAGCAGTAGTAGTCGTAGTTGTGGTAGGGGTGGAAGTATTAGTACCAGTAGCAGTAGTAGTCGTAGTTGTGGTAGGGGTGGAAGTATTAGTACCAGTAGCAGTAGTAGTCGTAGTTGTGGTAGGGGTGGAAATATTAGTACCAGCAGCAGTAGTAGTCGTAGTTGTGGTAGGGGTGGAAGTATTAGTACCAGCAGCAGTAGTAGTCGTAGTTGTGGTAGGGCTGGAAGTATTAGTACCAGCAGCAGTAGTAGTCGTAGTTGTGGTAGGGCTGGAAGTATTAGTACCAGCAGCAGTAGTAGTCGTAGTTGTGGTAGGGGTGGAAATATTAGTACCAGCAGCAGTAGTAGTCGTAGTTGTGGTAGGGGTGGAAGTATTAGTACCAGTAGCAGTAGTAGAAACTGCGAGCAGCGTTCTCCACTCGCACAACTCCCTCTGTTCAGGAGATGAACACAGCAAGCGCTCGAGAGCGCTTCCGAGCACTCGCCCTACTGAACAGGTCTCTGTCTGGTTTTGGAAGTTTGAGAATCCTTGATTGCGGTAACAATCGTCTGTTCCGATGTGTGATTTAGAATTGATATATTACTGTTGTGATTAGGCTTCAACTGCTTCGTCACTCCAGAAACTGAAAAAAGCATGCGTCGCAATACGGTCTGCTCTCAAA
>JAWQFJ010002839.1:32500-35000 GCA_034096865.1 Theodoxus fluviatilis
TGCCCACCTGTACCCCATCACCCAGGCCCTGGCCGGCGCCGACCTGGCGGAGATCGGGGTCGTCCCCAAGGACCAGTTCAAGGATATCCTCCTGAAGAACGTCCTGAGACTCAGTGACGAGCAGGTCGGTGTGACCCGGGGTGGGTCTCCTCGTTGGGAAGGGGGTGGGTGGGTTGCTCGAGTTGTTGATGGCGTTGTTGTCGTTGATGTTACTGTTTTACCTATTACTCTTCGAGAACGTTTTCAGACTCAGTGACGAGCAGGTGGGTGTTACCGGGAGTGCCTCTTTTCGTTGGGAAGGGTGTGGGTCTGTTGTTGGTGTTGTTGCACGATGACGTTGTTGTCATTGATGTTATCGTTGTTTCTCACCTTCCCTATAATTTCCGCGATGTAAACATCGACGTGACCTCGTTTGAGTGATCTGACTGAGAACATTTCGCACTGACGATTTTTACTTATTCTGTCAGTGTCATCGGGTGGTTTTTTTCAATGCTCTGATTGCTGTGTCTGGTTGCTTCAGTCTCACAGAAAAAGGTATTCGCATTGAAAAGAAATATAAGAAAGGGGAAATCGACTGGAAAACATAATGATTATTCCCCTCAGACTTTTTGTGAATGTCTTCGAATGTTTTAAGTGGGTGACAAAAAAGGTTTAAAATAGCTTCTTTTTTGTCTCCGCAGTAATCTGGCATTTATATATTTTTAAAAAGCGTGCTATCTTTAACTTTAAGCGACCATGAATAATATTTTCTCCAAACCTCTTATCTCCCAAAGGCAATTTTAATACAAGATATCTCGGTCGATATCGACAGCTCCATGACTGTCTGTCTTCCTTTCTCCTGTGCAGTTCGACACGTTGTGGGACATCCTGCCCAAGAGTGAGAACGGCAACCTGGACTACAAGGAATTCCTCAAGCAGTATTCGTCCGAAACCAGCGTTCCCGGCATGACCGCCCCCACCCCCCGTCCCTCCTCCACTCTCCCCATCTTCAGCGACCTCAAACGCCCCCACACCTCGGGTTCCAACAGACCCCACTCTCGGGTAGGCTGCTGTGTGGGGTGGGGTGGGTGTGGGGATGGGAGTGGGTGTGAGTGTGGGGTGCGGTAGTGGGGTAAAGGGAAAGGGGTTGATGCAGTCTGGGGCTGGAATAGAAGTTTTGCAGGGAGATGGGAATAAGAAAGGGATTAAGAGATAGGGTGGGGGTAGAGATGGAGGTTGGGGGGTAGAGACAATTGGGTGGGGTAGAGACAATTGGGTGGGGTAGAGATGGAGGTTGGGGGGTAGAGACAGTAGGGTGGGGTAGAGATGGAGGTTGGGGGGTAGAGACAATAGGGTGGGGTAGAGATGGAGGTTGGGGGGTAGAGATGGAGGTTGGGAGGTAGAGACAATAGGGTGGGGTAGAGATGGAGGTTGGGGGGTAGAGACAATTGGGTGGGGTAGAGATGGAGGTTGGGGGGTAGAGATGGAGGTCGGGGGGTAGAGATGAGGTTGGGGGGGGTAGAGATGGAGGTTGGGGGGTAGAGATGGAGGTTGGAGGTTAGAGACAATAGGGTGGGGTAGAGATAGAGGTTGCGGGGTAGAGATGGAGGTTAGGGGGTAGATATGGAGGTTGGGGGGAAGAGATGGAGGTTGGGGGGTAGAGATGGAGGTTGGGGGGAAGAGATGGAGGTTGAGGGGAAGAGATGGAGATTGGGGGGTAGAGATGAACTTTGGGGGGTAGAGATGGAGGTTGGGGGGTAGAAATGGAGGTTGAGGGGAAGAGATGGAGGTTGGGGGTAGAGATGGAGGTTGGGGGGTAGAGATGGAAGTTGGGGGAAAGAGATGGAGGTTGGGGGAAGAGATGGAGTTGGGGGGTAGAGATGAACTTTGGGGGGTAGAGATGGAGGTTGGGGGTAGAGATGGAGGTTGGGGGAAGAGATGGAGGTTGGGGGGTAGAGATGGAGGTTGGGGGGTAGAGATGGAGGTTGGGGGGTAGAGATGGAAGTTGGGGGAAAGAGATGGAGGTTGGGGGTAGAGATGGAGGTTGGGGGGAAGAGATGGAGGTTGGGGGTAGAGATGGAGGTTGGGGGTAGAGATGGAGGTTGGGGGGTAGAGATGGACTTTGGGGGGTAGAGATGGAGGTTGGGGGGAAGAGATGGAGGTTGGGGGAAGAGATGGAGGTTGGGGGTAGAGATGGAGGTTGGGGGGTAGAGATGGAGGTTGAGGGGAAGAGATGGAGGTTGGGGGTAGAGATGGAGGTTGGGGTAGAGATGGAGGTTGGGGTAGAGATGGAGGTTGGGGGTAGAGATGGAGGTTGGGGTAGAGATGGAGGTTGGGGTAGAGAGATGGAGGTTGGGGAGTAGAGATGGAGGTTGGGGGGAAGAGATGGAAGTTGGGGGGAGAGATGGAGGTTGGAGGAGTAGAGATGGAGGTTGGGGGTAGAGATGGAGGTTGGGGGTAGAGATGGAGGTTGGGGGTAGAGATGGAGGTTGGGGGTAGAGATGGAGGTTGGGGGGTAGAG
>JAWQFJ010002839.1:40000-74921 GCA_034096865.1 Theodoxus fluviatilis
TCGCCAATCATACCCGCCCAAGAAAGAACTCCGTGTTCTCCAGATATGTCTTTCAAGAGAGAAAACAACAACATGGAGAAACCTTCAAAGCTTTCGTCACAGACCTAAGGAACATGGTAAAAGACTGTGAATATGATAAGCCAGACGACATGGTGAGGGATCGAATTGTCTCAGGCGTAGCTTCACAAGACATTCGTGAGAAACTGCTGCACGAAGGTGATACGCTTACCATGCAAAAAGCTATAGAAATCACCACAACATTTGAAGCTACCAAGAAGCAGCTTGCAAAAATGGCGACAAGTGACACAGTAGATGCACTTCATACACGTAGGAAGGAAAGCATAAAAATACAGCCAAAAAGCCAGACACCTTTCCTTGTCGAAATTGTGGCGATAAACACGGCAGGAAACAGTGCCCTGCGTTCGGAAAGGAATGCTTGTACTGCCACAAGCAAAATCACTTTGCAAGGGTGTGCTTCAAGAAGAAGCGAGGGAACCAAAGAAAAATCCACAACGTGGAAGGGGAGAGTGACGAAGAGACCGATACCCACCGACTTGTCATCGACACCGTCGATCATCAGAACAGTCAGCCTAAAACTGCGTATGCGGAGATACAGCTCCAGACAGGCAACGCCGTGCAGTTCAAGCTCGACACAGGTGCCCAGGTCAACGTCCTCCCATTGTCAGCCTACAACAAGCTGAAGAAACCTCCCAGATTGAAGAAATCGTATCAGCAGCTATATGGATACACAGGACAACCAGTGGATGTCAAGAGATATGTGGACATGAACTGCTCCTACAAGGACAAACAGAAACACTCTAGATTCTACGTGGCGAAAACAGAAGGTCACTCACAGCCAAACCTTTTCTTTAGACATGCCTTGACTTGAACCTGATCCAGCTTATCATGTCTGTGGATTCAGAGGTAGTACCGGCAACCAAAGACACTGTACTGACAGAGTACAAGAAGCTCTTCACTGGTCTAGGATGCCTCGAGGGCGAGGTGAAGTTACACCTGAAACCAGATGCAACGCCAGTTGTTCACCCTACTCGCCGTGTACCACACGCTATAAAGGAACAGCTGAAGAAAGACCTAGATGCCATGGTGGAGACAGGAACAGTTGCCAAGGTGACAGAGCCAACAGACTGAGTCAATGCACTAGTAGTTGTGCAGAAACCCAACGGGAAACTACGTATTTGCCTGGACCCCAGAGACCTCAATTCTGCCATCAAGAGACCGCACTATCCAATGCCAACCCTTGAAGATGCCCTACCCAAGATTACAGGCGCCAGCTTTTTCAGCAAGCTCGACGCAAGATCAGGCTACTGGCAGATGAAGCTAGACACAGATTCCTCCTTCTTGACCACCTTCAACACCCCGTTTGGAAGGTACAGATTTCTGCACCTACCATATGGACCTGTCAACGCCCAGGACGAATTTCAACGCAAGATTGAAGAAACATTTGAAGGAATACCCGGAGTTACGACCGTCGTGGATCATATCGTTATCACAGGGAAAACACGCAAGGAGCATGACGTGGATCTCAGAGCGGCACTCCAAAGAGCAGAAGAGAAGAATCTGAAATTTAATCCTGACAAGCTCACCATTGCTGCAGAAGAAGTGGAGTACTTCGGACACATCGTGTCTGCCGAAGGTCTGAAAGCAGACCCAGCCAAGGTAAAAGCTGTCCAGGAGATGACTGCCCCAGCAAACAAGAAGGAATTGCAGACCATCCTAGGCATGATGACGTATCTAGCAAAATTCGCTCCAAAGCTGTCAGAGACTACTCAGCCGATGAGGGAACTACTGAAAGATGAGAATGAATTCTCATGGGAGAGAGAACAGGAAGAGGCACTCCAACAAGCAAAGACCATCATCTCCAGTCAACCAGTACTTGCCTTCTATGATCCTGCAAAACCAGTCACACTCCAGGTAGATGCAACTTTGCAAGTAAACATGGTCTCGGAGCTGCGATTTTCCAAGATGACAAACCTGTTGCCTTCGCGTCAAAATCCCTCAACTCCTCAAAGCAGAACTATGCACAAATAGAGAAGGAGCTCTATGCAATTGCTTTCGGATGCAAAAGGTTTCACCAATACATCTTTGGTCACAGAGCAATCGTACAGACAGATCACAAACCCTTAGAAAGCATCACGAAGAAGCCACTAGCAGCAGCACCACCGCGCCTCCAGCGAATGCTACTACAACTACAGAAGTACGACCTAGACATCGCACATGTCCCTGGAAGGAACATACCAAGAGCTGACGCACTGTCACGAAACTTCATTCCAGCAGAACCAGAAGGCATTGAAACTGCTGAAGATATCAACGCATACGTTCATAGCGTCATCGAAAATCTTCCCATCACCGATGAGAAAATGAAGCAAATTCAGAAAGCCACTGCAGAAGACCCCCAACTGCAAGATTTGAAGTCAACCATACAGATTGGAAGGCCTGAACTTCGTACGGACTGCAAATCAACCATCAGTGAGTTCCGGAACTTCAGAGATGAACATTCCTCCATCGATGGAATCATCTTCAAAGGAGAGAAGATACTTATACCACTTGCCATGCGTCCAGAAATAATGAAGAAGATTCACTCCAGCCACCTTGGAATTGAGAAGACAAAACAACGAGCTAGAGAAGTCATTTTCTGGCCAGGAATGACAAAACAGATCCACCAAACCGTCTCAGCCTGTACCATCTGTGCCAGTATGAGCCCAGCAAACCAAAAGGAACCACTCCTATCCCACGAAGTCCCAACTCGACCGTGGCAGAAGCTTGGCACCAACATCTTCAGTTGGCAAGACAGATCCTTCATGGTAACAGTGGACTATTACAGTCGCTACTTCGAGATCGATGAGCTCTCCACTACGACAGCCATGTCCATAATCAGAAAGCTATCAGCTCAATTTGCACGCCACGGCATCCCGGAAGTCCTCATCAGTGACAACAGACCACAGTTTGCCTCAGAGGATTTCTCAGACTTTGCTGCAGACTGGTATTTCAAACACATCACCTCCAGCCCTGGCTACCCACAATCGAATGGACTTGCAGAGAAGGCTGTACAGATTCCAAAACGCATCTTGTCCAAAGCTAAGGCTAATGGAAGCAACCCCGTCCTTGCTTTTCTAGAATACAGATCTACTCCAGTTGACAATCTTGCTTCCCCAGCTCAGCTTCTCATGGGTCGACAACTCCGATCCATCCTGCCAACTTCAACAAAACAACTGCAACCCAAGATCATCAACCCCTCAGAAGTAACTACAAAACGAACACACCTGCAAACCAAGCAGAAGAAAAACTATGACCAAACAGCTCATCAGTTGCCACCTATGAAGACAGGTGACAAGGTATATCTACAGTTGTCCAAGGGAGACAATTGTACACCTGCCCAGATTATGAAGCCATACAGCACCCCAAGATCTTATGTTGTTGAGACAAGTGATGGTCATACCTTCCGCCGCAACAGTCGCTGTCTCAGACCAGAGACATCACCTCCTTCAGAAGATCCCCATGAGCAACCCTCAATAACACCTGAACTGGATGGGAACAGCAACCACCCATCACCAGGAACCTACTGCACAAGATCCGGACGCCCTGTGAAAGAACCTAAGAGACTGGACTTGTAAAAGACAAAGTAATTGTTTCATCACTCCAAATCAGTATCAAGTAACTCTATTGTTCAGAGACATTAAATTGATCATGCTAATAAGAGTAGAGCTCAATTTTTCAAAACAAGAGAGGTGTAACATTTTGGTAAAAATAACTGCAGAACTAAGGGACGCAACCCTTCCATAACTGTCCTTTGAATAAGAGTTACCTCCCCTCGGGTATCCCAGAATTCCCTGTATCAAATGGCTAATTAAAACGGCACGCTGTCCTACCAGAATACTGTCTCGGGTCATCACTACATCTGTGACATACCCAAGAACATTACAACACCAAGGCAGGTAAACAGACAGTGGGACAGACAGTGGGACACACACACACACACACACACACACACACACACGCACACACACACACACACACACAGACTGACAGGCAGGCAGGAGGCAGACAGGCTGGACATACCGACAGACGGACGGACGGACGAAGTCGGACAGAAGGACACACAGAGAGTGACAAAGAGAAAAAGCTTTACGAATCAATAATAAAGCGTACCTCATCGTCCACCTTGCCGCCATGACACAGGGCGGGACCGAGGAGGCGGGAAACGCATTCGCTCGAGTGCAGGCCTGCGTGTCCAGCAACTGGAAGGAGATGCGGCGCGCCTTCACTCTGGCAGACAGGAGCAACAAGGGCATCGTGGACGTGGAGGACTTCCGGCAGGTGCTACGTCAGTTCAACGTCAACCTGGCCGAGACCGAGTTCTTCGACCTGACCAACCTGCTGGACCACAACTTGGACGGCCAGGTCAACTACAACAGCTTTCTTAAGATGTACCTGAGGAAATAGGCAGCCTTTGTTCTGGAGACGTCCCGTGTTTGATTACATCAATCTGGGGGGGAAAGATAACCCAGAGGAAAGATAGTAATTTTGTCGACAAAGGAGATAAGAGTATCATAAGAAAACCAAATGAAAGAGGGTATTGTAAAAATCGAGGGTAAAACTGTGTAAGAATTGAACTTTGCACAGACCGAATGTAAATAAGACAGTAGATATAAGAGAGAAATGGGAGAAACAAATTTCTTTGTAAGATGATCGAGTGATGATTTTTGTTGAGGAAGTCGGGTAGAGCATATTCTGGTAAATAAAGGAAACGGTTTGTTGTGCTCTGGTCTAGTTTTGTGTTATGGTCATTGCAAACCCTGGACCCACCATAGTCTACTTTGCCAAAACCTGGAAAAGTTCGTGTATTTATTGCAGGTTTGAAGTTAAGAAGAGATAGCTGATGTAATGAATTGAACGCCCTGAATATGTCCTTCATGAAACATTGCTTCCATTTTGTGAAAATTTCGTAGCTTTTTGGGAACATTTCAGAAAAGTTATTTCATTTTATTCATTATTCAAAATGTCCTGTTTGTCAAAAGATTGTCATGTTCTTTTACCGCCAAAATTGTACACGTCGACATCTGCATTCTGAAATTTGATTGGCCAATATTTGATCAGTATTACACTTTGCCAAAAGGGTCCAACAAAATGAACATTTTTGTACATTTAGATAGTGTGTGCGTGTGAACCAAATTTGCAAATGTTTGTAAGTTGTTCTTTTTCACTTAGTGCATCTTCTATAAACTTTTCGTTCACTGCTTTATTCGTAGATTCATCATACATGACATTTTCACCTTCTTGAAACTTTTTACAAAGTGCAAGGAAGTAGTTCCATATTGGCCACTTCATACACATTTCAATGACGAGGCCACTTTCAGAATGAAGTTGATGCAGTTCTCATATTCTGAACTCTTTATTCAGTTCAATGGAACATCTTTCTTCAAGTGATGCATCAACGCTACAAATAGCTTTTCGAGATTACGGTCTTCAAAAGATTTCTTGAAACATAACTACAGCATTTGTCATTCCTAGAACATCGTGTGCTAGTTTTTGTGTTCACAGAGGACAGTTTTCTGCTGTTTCAGTTGTAACCAGAGACACACTCTAGCTGGTCCACTTGTTTCACGACTGAACAGTACACGCCGAGAGAAATTGGGGTTCACAAGGAGGGGGTTGGTTATGATGCAAACATAACCTTTCCTATTTTGTCAGCATCATGTTCCACACTCGATATCTGCCAAGAGCAATCCACTGTCCATTTCAAGCGATTGAAAAATATTTTACAAAAGCAGACAGATTTGCACAGCCGTTTTTCTTAAAATAACCATTGTATCGACGTTCCATTACCAAAAATCGGACGAGGAAATCTAGCATGATTAATTTTTATAATTACAAAGTTACGCCCAAATAAACAATTAGAGACACTGTTGACTTCACAATTGTGGTACAGAGACAGTCAATCAAGCCTTTCCTGTTGATCTCAAGGAATCATAAATAGTTACTCCTATAGTCTGCTGAGAAATTGTAAAACCAGTCTTTGTAAACAGACATACTTCAAATGAAAAACTGCTGTGGCGTGGCAGAGGGAATTTCAATCGAAGCTGACGAAAATATAAGTATCATAATTTGTCTTCCTTTTCCCTTTCTCCTTCTTTCAGTAATCACTTTTGTGAGATACGCCATCACTGCAACACTACAACCACGACGACAACCACGACTGCTATCGACATTACACCCTATGTGTACACTTGCACTTTCCTTTCCCTGTTTTTCCTCGTCTCATATAGAGCTTCCACGTCACCATTTGACTCAAAACGGATTCACAGAATTGTTGACATATTTTTCAATGTTAACTGTGATGCTTTCACTGTGTTGTTTTTTTACATTTGTAACATAAAATTGTAACTGAGAAATGTCTCCTTGTTTAATTCAATGGTTTGCTGTGAACTGTAGTATGTAAATGTTATGAATTAAGTTGTGAGTAGTCATGCTGCCGCATTGTCTGTGATACTTGCAACAACCTACAGTATTATATTATCAGATCTGCTTCATGTCATTGTGCTTATCGTTTCTATTCCTGTGATAAGTTTGTACTGGATGGATAAACTTTTGGAGGTACTAGCTGCCGAGCTGAATTCATCTCAACACTGAAGAAGGACAAAAATCTGGAAAATAAATTTTATGAGACTTACACTGTAAACAGAAATGTCTCTATTTACTCCACGCACCAGATTTAGTTTTTAAGCAGTTCATTTTGAGGCCATTCAATTGATATCAACACTGTAAGGTTTTTACTGTGGTATTAAAATATTCATCATCTTTATGATCTTGATGTTTTTACTTAGGTCAACAGCAGGAACTAAATTGGTGTGGTCAAGGTAACATGGGGGTGGGTGGGGGTGGGGGTGGTTTGGGCTGGGTTGAGGTGGGGGAGACCCACCACTCTGTGTCAAATATGTCTGTTTTGTAAGTTCTGTGTTCTTGAATAAACAATTATATTTTAGAAAGGTTCGAGATTCCCAGAGCATGTGATGGGAACAGCCTCGAATCTTCGCTCCGACTGACTGGTCAGAAAGAGCACTTTCATGCCTGGAGGCTTGTTGTTTTGTGTAACACAAGTAAACAAAAGCCCGCAAAATAAACAACCATCACCAAACAAACATTGCGCGCGGGGGTGGGGGGGGGGGGTCGGGGGGGGGGGGGTCGGGGGGGGGGGTCGGGGGGGGGGGGGTCGGGGGGGGGGGGGGTGAGGGGCTGGGAACGTCTCGTCCTGAACATGTTTTTCTTTTTAGAAGAGGCCAGATTGAACATGATTATACCAAATTGTCTTTCACTGAAATAGTTTTTTTAATTAAATAAACAATAATAGTGGATTTACCGAGTGCTCATAGAGCAGGGAAGATGGGACAGCAAGCAGTTCGTTGTTTATCGTTTTAATAACTTATCTTTTCATGATTGAAAAAAAAGGGTCGGCAGAAAAAAATAGGGCGGGTCGGTTACCATAATCACAATCTTTCCCTTTTCTTGCCTAATAAGCCAGTTTACAGTTGTGTATGTACGACGTTCCAGATGAACAATGCTCGTCAAAAAAATTGCATTCATACCACAAACATTTAGCTTCCATCAAAGGTAGGACATACAGCCAGAGCTGCTCAATGCCCTCTTCAGCAGCTGGAACCCCTGGCTGCCGGGCTTTCGGGGCCTGCTCCAGTAGCTCAGCCAGGGGCCTGCTCCAGTAGCTCAGCCAGGGGCCTGCTCCAGTAGCTCAGCCAGGGGCCTGCTCCAGTAGCTCTGCCAGGGGCCTGCTCCAGTAGCTCTGCCAGGGGCCTGCTCCAGTAGCTCAGCCAGGGGCCTGCTCCAGTAGCTCAGCCAGGGGCCTGCTCCAGTAGCTCAGCCAGGGGCCTGCTCCAGGAGCTCAGTCAGGGGCCTGCTCCAGTAGCTCTGCCAGGGGCCTGCTCCAGTAGCTCAGCCAGGGGCCTGCTCCAGGAGCTCTGCCAGGGGCCTGCTCCAGTAGCTCAGCCAGGGGCCTGCTCCAGTAGCTCTGCCAGGGGCCTGCTCCAGTAGCTCAGCCAGGGGCCTGCTCCAGTAGCTCTGCCAGGGGCCTGCTCCAGTAGCTCTGCCAGGGGCCTGCTCCAGTAGCTCAGCCAGGGGCCTGCTCCAGTAGCTCAGCCAGGGGCCTGCTCCAGTAGCTCAGCCAGGGGCCTGCTCCAGTAGCTCTGCCAGGGGCCTGCTCCAGTAGCTCTGCCAGGGGCCTGCTCCAGTAGCTCAGCCAGGGGCCTGCTCCAGTAGCTCAGCCAGGGGCCTGCTCCAGTAGCTCAGCCAGGGGCCTGCTCCAGTAGCTCAGCCAGGGGCCTGCTCCAGTAGCTCAGCCAGGGGCCTGCTCCAGTAGCTCAGCCGAGGTCAAGAGGACAAGAAACTTCATGAGAAGCGAGACGACTGACGGTCTTCAGAGGTCTTCAAGTGTTTCGGCCCTGTCTTCCTGACACTCTCGGTGGGGGTAGGGGTGGGGGGTGGTGGTGGTGGTGGTGGTGGGGCCACACCTGGGTCATAGTCCCAGATGCCCGTCAGTCATCAGGCACACTGTGTGATGGTCTGTCTCGCCTTAGCGCAGGCTGAGAATGTGGAAAGAAGGAAGCCCCTCCACCTAACATGTAGACCTTTATACTCCGTGGACTGTCCCCTGGTTGCCTTCTGATGCACCACATTCTCCCAAGTTTCTTTTCAGCCAAATCCAGCAGGATGCCCTCTCTGCTGCCTCAGCCATGGTCCTCTAGAACTTTGTACTCTGTCTCTTGGGGAGGCCTAGCTGCCAAACAGTCCAGAGGCTCCTGGGGGATTGGATGGATGGAGTTTTTCTGCCCATCAGCCTTTGTAGGCTATGTAAGGCCATCAAACACGAAAATCACTAGAATAGTTCCAAGAGCAATTCAAGTCACGATGTCCCTATTCATTCGCCCCTCACGAACCGTGTGGGTATGGATGGTGTTTTACGGCCTATCAGCCTTTGTAGGCTATGTGAGGCCATTATGCACGAACATTGCTAGAACAGATGAGAGTAAACGCAAATCAAGTCACAGTGACCCTAGTTGTTAGCCTCTTACGAATGGTGTAGGGAGACACGGTGGGTCTATCCTTTCAACCCCCAACCCACAGGACCGGGAGAGGTTCCTGGGGGACATCAGGACAGGTTCAGATCATTCAAATCCAAGCGTGCATTCATATCACCCTGGAGGATTGATCCCACCTTATGTGCAGCAACCTGGTCACCAAACATCATGCTTGTTTGTTCTGCATGCCATAGTTCTGTTCATTTGATGTCTCTTTGTTTTCTTATTCTTTTCTTGCAGTTTGAGAGTTTTTTTCCCTTTCCTTTTTTGCTTACCTGCCTCAGGGCAGAAAAAAAACCCACCTGCGTAGATGAAAGTATCAGGAAAGTTTTTGATTCCTCACTGGAGCATCTCTTACATGTTCATCCCTGCTTGACTTGTGGTGTTTGATCCCCAATAGTTTCAAGCAGTTACCAAGGCGTAAAAAAAAGCCATTCAATGCACCATGTCGGTCATATCAAGCAAGGGCTGTGTGCCAGAAGTGAGTATGCGCATCCAAGGCAGAAGTGAGAAAATGCAGGATGAAGATTTCGGAATGGAGAAAAGGGCCCTGATGGAATTAGACCAATAAAGACAAGAAGGGCAAAGCCCATACGACTCACATGCTTGACCTTGACCTGTATATGACCTTGACCTTCAGGTGACCTTCAAGGTCAAGGTCAAACAACTAAACCTACCAATGACATCATACACTAAGAAATGCTTTACACTTTTTTCTACCAAAATACATGTGACCTTGACCCAAGGTCAAGGTCATCCAAGGTCATGCAACACAAAGCTGTTAATTCAAGACATAGGAAGCACAATGGTGCTTATTGGCACTTTCTACCATGAGATATGGTCACTTTTAGTGGTTCACTACCCCATTTTGGTCACATTTCATAAGGGTCAAAGTGACCTTGACCTTGATGATATGTGACCAAATGTGTCTCATGATGAAAGTATAACATGTGCCCCACATAATTATTAAGTTTGAAACAGTTATCTTCCATAGTTCAGGGTCAAGGTCACTTCAAAATATGTATACAATCCAACTTTGAAGAGCTCCTGTGACCTTGACCTTGAAGCAAGGTCAACCAAACTGGTATCAAAAGATAGGGATTACTTTGACCTATATACCATATGTAGGTGAGGTATCCAATCTCAAAAACTTCAGAGAAAATTGGGAAAATGTGAAAAATGACTGTTTTTTGAGACAACATTTATGGCCTCCTGCGACCTTGACCTTGAAGCAAGGTCAAGTCACTATGTATGTTTTTGAGGCCTTGTCATCATACACCATCATGCCACATTTGGTATTGATGGACTTAATAGTCTCCGAGAAAAATCCAACGTTAAAGTTTTCGGACGGCCCGGACGGACGAAACGGGTGAGTACATAGACTCACTTTTGCTTCGCATGTGAGTCAAAAAACTTTCATGAAACTTATACATTGTAACACATTTTAAACATAATTTATATCAATCAAGCCAATGACTATCCAAATGAAGGATAAAATGCAAAATGCTAAATACTGCACTTCTGCCCTCGATACATCACCACTATAGGAAATCCCAGACCCACGAGCCAGACTGCTAATGGTGAAGGTTTTCAAGTATTTATTGATGGATGGCGTTTACTGCTTATCAGCCTTTGTAGGCTATGTAAGGCCATTGAACACGAAAATCACTAGAACAGGAGAGGGTAAAAGCAAATCAAGTCACGGTGTCCCTAGTTATTCACCTCTTACAGTGGGTCAATTCTTACCCTGACCCACAGGGAGATTTCAAGTATAGCCTCACTTCCAGCAACTGGTCAATAGCTGAATAGGGTGGTTGAGGCAACTTCAGTGATATGCATAATGAATGTCACTGTCAATGAATCTGGAAAGGCACAATCAACTACAAACTTTCACAATGTTGATGACATATCATCTCCGAAACTGGCACACTGCTCGAGGAAATTCATGGTGGTGTTCAATTACACCACTTCCTGTTGGAAGTTACCCATTGCCAAGAAGGGTAGGTATGGTGCATTGCTGACTTACTCATTCTGGAGCATGAGATGTAAGGTGAGGCAAGGGAGATTGTACAAGTATGCGAATGACATCACACGTTGTTAAGCCAGAAGTAACAGCTAAATCACCATAACATTGGCTGTTGATTAAATTGTGAAGTTAGGAACATCTAGCTTTCATCTAAGGAAGTAAGAAACTTCTGGGAGGAGCTATACCAACAGGACGGTCTTCAGAGGAAGAATCCGTCAACAAGTGTTTCGACCCTTTAACTTCCTTACACTCCCCCCACCCCCACTTGGTCATAACTCCAGGTGCCGGTCTGTTGGTTGATGACGCTCCGTTTGCTGATGATGCTCTGTTTGTTGGGATCTAAGCCCAAGTTTTGTGAGCAATGGGGGGGGATTATGTGTGTGTGACGGGCTGTGAGGCTTGACTAGGACTACCTACACCGTTGTCATGGGTGCAGCATCTTGGTCATTTCGTAGCTAAAAAGGACAATAGTTATGTAGTTAATATTCCCCATAGATTCAATCTACAGGAGACTACAGATTTTCTATGAAGATGTGATGGTGCACATGGTTTGACGAAAGAGGACTTACCAATCAGGCTGGGAAAAACCAAATAAAAAACAAAGCGATTATTTGGAGAGTCAAACCACTCTTGGTGAGACAAACCTAACTCAGGCATTCCACAAAGACACGAACAACAAGGTCACTGCTGAGATGGACTTTAATACTTGTGATGTGGAATTCATGCTAAAGTATCACCAGGCAAGCAGGCAGCAGCACCCATCACACTTGCATGTATGCAGTCAACTTTTGGTTCCGTCACTCAGTCACTCTCTCTCTCTCTCTCTCTCTCTCTCTCTCACTCTCTCTCAGTTCCTACATACATATTCTTATTCAGAAGGAATTTTGTCACATGAATATGCATGAAGTTACAGGGCATCGTAGGCAGTCACTGTTATTACATTCCCAACGTTTCCTTGTCAAATGATTCCCAGAGACAGTCATCACTTGATGTAACTATCAGGATGAAAACAATCCCTGAAATTTCATTTCTCACCTACATGTAATCCTCACTGCAAAATAATCTTTCTCTCTCACACTACAGGCCATGAAAGCCAGACATTTTCTCCTGACTCATGCACAGTTCCTAGAGAAGTTCTGTGAATCTCATGCGGAGACCATTATGGGCATCATTTTATCTCATAACAAAGCATACGAACACTCAAGAAACAAGCAGCACACTCCCTAGGGAACACTTCAAAGTGCCAGTTCAGGACAGATGAGCTCACGTGTCCATCCATCCATGTTCCTGTGTGTGCATCTGTCTGCACTTCACAACCCCTCCTACTGCTTGCATCTTCACATCTCTTCTGTCTGATAGTGGCCGATATACAAAATTTGACAATTTCATCTTGACCCTTGCCATCAATACTCATTTCATTTACCACAGATTCCATTCATCATTTTTTTGGTCTTGCCACCTCTCAATTTCCATCCATCCATTTCAGCACACCCTGTACACAGCAACATCCCCCCAGCCTCCTCTGCAGTACCACCACCATTTAACCCAGTTCTGAAAATCAGCCGCGTTCCGATATACCAGCATCATCTCAGACTTTACAAGTCTGGGCTATGTCACCAGCAGCTGACTTTCACATCCAAGTTCCCACCGTGTCCAGGCCACAGCGCACGGGACTCCAAGTCCCACCATTTCCCTGGGAGAACTTCGTGGAGGCTCAAGCCCACAGTGACCATCACATCCCACCCCAAAGGTAACTCTAGAAGAGATCCTCCTCTTCGCCCTCTGGCACTGCTATCAGTGCTGTCAGTCCAAGCAGAGTGGTTCCCAAGGAGAGCTTGAGAGCTGTGGCAGACTCTGTCCTCCTCTCAGTACTTCTTGACTGCTTTCTTGATCAGGGCCAGCCTCTGCAAGACACCAACAGCACTCATTGTGAAGATGTATAACGTTTTTATGGCTCATTAGCCTTTGTAGGGTTAATATGGCCACAGACCAGGATAATCACTAGAACTGGTCAAATAATGAGCAAGTTAACCCTCGGAGTGCCATGATAACCACATGCAAAAAACAAATCCCTGTGCACTGGCATTGATGGCAGACCGGCTCTGATGTGTGCTGTCCTCTCATTGGTTGATAGAAATAGGCTCCAACCAATAGTGAGCTTAGTGAAAGTTTAACATACAGTGCCACAACCCGGTGGCCGAAATTTCCGGACTGTGGCACTCCGAGGGTTAAGCCTTGATTTCCCTAATCATGCACCTTGTAAGTATTGCCAAGGGATACCCAGTAGGTCTATTCTTGTCTCAAACCCACAGGGTGTCTGGAAAATTCGAATACAGAGCTGAACACCCTGCTACATTTATGAATAATGAAACTACAATGAAATTTCTGTAACTTGGTTCTTTTCAATTATACACACCTTTCTTGGACTGAATTTTTTATGACAGTGTTTATGATAGTTTTTGGCTTCTGACATGCTAAATCCTGCAACACCATCATCCACACACACACATGCACACACACACACACACACACACACACACCCTATTTATTAATAAATTAGAGGTTTCTTTAGAAGTGAATTTCATCATAAACACCGACATTCATATTTGCATTATTGTCATCTCGCTGTGTGTGCGCGCACAGAAACACACCCATCCTCCCAGTTATAGCCTTTTCAACACAGCTAGAATTTACTGTCTCCAACCACTGCTGCAAGAGTGCAACAGGTTAAATTAAAATTTAGCTGATTGGTTTTAACATAATGCAGATGTCGCAGGATGCGACGAGGTGTGATATGATGTCGTTAGGTGATGCTATTAGAACTGTCTGTTATGAATCTGCTCCGTATCAGCGTTCAAACGGCTTGACGCATTGCGGAGAAATTTTTGAGTGACAGGGGGGTACTACGTCACTCTAGGGGGCCTGGGTGGTCTCTTGAGGGGGTATATCGTAATGCTACGGGGTCTACACATTTGTTAACACGGTTTCGTAGCCCGCGAAATCTGTAAGACAATGATTGGGGGAAAATTAAGAAGCGGGAAAATTCTTGTCGACGATTGGAAGTTGATCACGTGGTAGAGGCGATATCAGAGCTGATAGCGTCTATATGATCAGTTCAGCTCCGTCGGTCGGATGGATGGTTGAGCGTGCAGGTCTGTGCCGCTAATGGTTAAACTGCGTGGGCAGTTTGGAAGCGAAGTCGGTTCGCTTGGCGAAATCTCTCTGTGTCAGCTCGTGCTGGGTTGGACACGTGAGAATGGAAGAAGGATCTTCCTGTGACTGAGGCGAAGTTTCTATGGACGAACCACGGCCTGGGATCGTTTGAGGTAACGAGCAGCTTCGCCATACATTCTTTTACCGCGTGGGGTGATTGACCATTGATTGGGACGGGAAATAGGTCATTCGTTTTCGCTTGAGTGAATTGTGCCTCGGAGTCAAAGTAAATCTATGGGGAATGGTAGGGGAAAGTGCCTATCTTCATTGGGAAATGTTTTGTGATTCACTCCGTGAGAAAAGGGGCATGTTAATTCAATTTTTCTCGCCGGGCGCGAGTAAGCGTTCAACTAAAGCGTCTGAGCTGGGATGCGCCGCTAAATGTTGAATTCCCACACGTGTAAGTTCAGAGGGGAGAAAAGGGTAGTTTTCTCATTGGGGTTGTACGGTCATGTGTTTCAGGCTGCTTACGGTGACTACTGGGCGTACCTACCTACCGTATCTACCTACCTACTTGTATCTATCTACGGTTACCGCTGCTGCTTCTGGTATTGCTCTGCGGTATCGTCGTATCGAGTCTGTACGGATGGGCTCCGCTCGTCTTACGAGCACCTTGTCGTTTCCGACGACGCTACGCTGACACGGGTCTGGCGTGAGGCTGGGAGAACGACGCGGCGAGGCGCATGGAGCGCTTCTTCTTCGACTGTGGTGGTTCTACAGTGTGCAAGTACATTCTTCTTAGTAGCCACGGCGGCTACGATTTCGTTTAAGACTAGCATGTGTGCTAAATGGTAGGAGTCAAACGAAATACACCTATGGTCAGGTGTGAAGTCCACACGGTAGTGGCCTAATCATCGGGAGTGAGATTTGATTAGAGGCAGGGGGTGTTGGGGGTGCTAGCGTGTACACTCGCGTGAGGCGGTGTAGAGGCGCAGCTTATCGGTTGTAGGAGTGACATACAACGGGGCGAAGTGTGATAGGTGACTTGATTCTCTCGATAGGATGACATGTATCACACTGGCTTGGATGACTGGGGAGATACCTGCCGGGGTTTAGATAGCTTTTCTGAACTTGACTGACTTGGGTAGCGAGCAAGGTGCTTGCGGGTCAGTGTAACCTCATGACAGGAGAGGGGCGTGATCTAAGGGGGCCTACCTGTTTGTGCGACACCGGAGCGTTTGGGACGCGTCCGGCAATGATGTACTACCAGTGACTTCCAGAGGGGGACTGTGTTTTCTCCAGTGTTTGTCCAAGTGGGGTTGGGGACAATTTCTTCTTTCAGAGGACTGAAAGGGTGGAAGGGGGTAGGGGTCGCATTGGGAATTCTGTGAGGTTTGTTGTGTTTTCTTACCTATGTAGTTCTGACAGCGTGTGTTGGGTAAGCCTACTTAGGACTGGAATCTTCTGGACTGAGAGAGAGTTCGGGACGGCGAAAAGGGGGTAAGGGAAAACCTTTTCATTGCTTTCTCACGTGTTGTGTCAACATTGTTTGCTGCTCGTTGGAGTGGTAGTTCGTGTGAACTGACGGGCGAGAAAGGACGACGCGTGAAGGGAGAGTTTGCACGCGGGGGGGAGTTCGGTCTGTTTACCTTTCACCGGTCTGGTGTTGGGCGGATGTACGTCATCACTAGAGGGGAAGGGGGAGGAGCTTAAGGGGGTCTGGGGTTTCATTGACATGCAGCAACAGGCGAGTGTTGTTGTGCGGGGTTGAGTCAATGGTAACTTTGATTGTAGGATTTTGAGCAAGTTTCTATTAAATCTTCTTAAGGGAGATTGTGTTTGGGTCGGGATTTGGGAGAAGTTTCGGAATACTTCCATTTAACAGGGGATTGTTAAATGTTTTGGAGACTGGTTGTGAATGGAAGTGAGCGTGACTCTGTTGTCATGTCTTGGTGTTTAATTCACTTCTATTGTGTGACAAGATTCTTATCGTTCTAAAGACGCACTTCAGAACGAGTGGTGGAAGGAGATGTGTATTTCAAGCCAGAGCTGCTTTTCTGATTAAACTCCAGTTTCTGGCAGAATGTATGGGTGAGAGTGGAGAAGTGGAGATTGTTTTTTCAGTACACTAGTTATATCAACCTAGTCACCGGTGACTTAGGCATTGATTTTGTGTACAGGTTTTGATTATCTTGGAATTGTTTCACACTTCTCTGTGTTTGGGGTTTGCTGTTGTTGTTGTTTATTTTTGACTTTGTACAGGAAGCGGAAGTGTCCCACCTTGCCCGCTGCCTGACTTTGTTCTGGTTTTCTTTTCTTTTGTTTTGCCATCCACCTGCCTTGTCCTTTGCGGTCCTGTGCCGCGGGGAGGGGTTTGTGTTTTGAATAAATTTATTGTTATTTTAAATCCTGATTCAGTGGTCTGTATTCACTTGTGTTTCTGACATTGCTTGATGTTTGTGGTGTCCCCCCAAGGAGTGGAGGTTTAGTTTAGGTTGTAAACTATTTTGTTTATCGTGGGTTACCTTTCCCTTAGACGACTACGTCGTTCTTTGGGAGGGAACCTCCATTAGCCAAGTAAAGGTAAACAAAAACGCGACAGCAGATCATCTACAAGAGCTGAATATTATTCAAAGGCTTGTCAAAATAGACAAAAGAATTAAATAAATAAACAAACAAATAAATGATTGAATACAATGGATAAATAAATGTAAAAATAAATAAATAAATAAATAAATAAATAAATAAATACATGTTTAAAACCCACTTTTATGCTGTCCTTTGTAGTGGCATATGCATTTGGACATTTGTCCAATGACAGCACATGGATTTACCAGCTCACCTGCTTATGGGCCTCAGACGCTGCTGCCTTTTTGTAGGGTCGAAGGTCATCAGAGCCGAAGCCTGGAATCCACATGTTCCAGTTGCGCTCTGAAAATGACGTGTTCACGTCAGCAAAAAATTGTCCAAGCAACTTTCACTTTTCTTCTACAGAAAATGTTTTCAAACTTTGCTTTTGCAGGACACAATCACAAACGCATTACTCCTGAAATTTCAGTGTTAAACAATTCATATATAAGTTACATAAATTACATAATTGTTTTTTCACCATCACAGCTGCCCATGTAAAATCCTTTATTTCTTGCCTTCACTCACTGAGTTCAGGCCAGTCCACCCTACAGCCCTTCATTTACATTTCTTCTATAACCATCTAAAGATGAACCTTCCTCTCCCTCTTCTTTCTTCATCTCAACCCAACCCTTCTTCTTTCATTTCTTTCTTTCCTCAGGTGCTCCCCCCCTCCCTGCTCCATACCCCCACTTCACTCCATCTTCCTCTCCTTCATCCAGAGGGTTTTGTCAGACGTACCCAGGTGGAGTTGAACGTCCTTGACCTCCAGCGTGCTGGACTTCCGATGCTTGGCAAAGCCACAGGCATTGGACACTACACTCTCAATGAAGTCGTCAGCCACTTGCAGTAGCACCTGCAATGCCCAACAATGACCATGATGATGACGACAACGATGACAAGATACTACATATTCATTCACATTGCATGAATAATTACACATGCAGAGCCTGCTGACCCCCCACCCCACCCCCAAGCAGGACAAGAGGAACATAACAATGTTGAGCAGAATCAATTTATCTCCAGACCAAGACTCAAACAAGAAGGGCAAAGCCCATACGACTCACATGATTGACCTTGACCTTTACATGACATTGACCTTCAGGTGACCTTCAAGGTCAAGGTCAAACAACTAAACCTAGCAATGACATCATACACTAAGAACTGCTTTACACATTTTTCCTACCAAAATACATGTGACCTTGACCCAAGGTCAAGGTCATCCAAGGCCATGCAACACAAAGCTGTTAATTCAAGACATAGGAAGCACAATGGTGCTTATTGGCACTTTCTACCATGAGATATGGTCACTTTTAGTGGTTCACTACCCCATTTTGGTCACATTTCATAAGGGTCAAAGTGACCTTGACCTTGATGATATGTGACCAAATGTGTCTCATGATGAAAGTATAACATGTGCCCCACATAATTATTAAGTTTGAAACAGTTATCTTCCATAGTTCAGGGTCAAGGTCACTTCAAAATATGTATACAATCCAACTTTGAAGAGCTCCTGTGACCTTGACCTTGAAGCAAGGTCAACCAAACTGGTATCAAAAGATAGGGCTTGCTTTGACCTATATAC
This sequence comes from Theodoxus fluviatilis, assembly GCA_034096865.1. Lineage (NCBI taxonomy): Eukaryota > Metazoa > Mollusca > Gastropoda > Cycloneritida > Neritidae > Theodoxus > Theodoxus fluviatilis. The sequence continues at coordinate 58,497 of JAWQFJ010002839.1, forward strand.
CACTTGTAGCTAAGGTCGCCATTCTCAATAACGTGGGAGAAAATTGGGAAAATGTGAAAAATGACTGTTTTTGAGACCACATTTATGGCTCCTGTGACCTTGACCTTGAAGCAAGGTCAAGTCACTATGTATGTTTTTTGAGGCCTTGTCATCATACACCATCATGCCACATTTGGTGTTGATAGACTTAATAGTCTCCGAGAAAAATCCAACGTTTAAGTTTTTTACGGACGGACGCCCGCCCGCCCGGACGGACGCCGGACGCCCGGACGGACGGACGACACGGCTCAGTACATAGACTCACTTTTGCTTCGCATGTGAGTCAATAAAAAGCATTTGGACATGCATAAGCAATGTTTATTTCAAATACATATTCTTTCCTGTCTTTATACTTCATTCTCTTACCAACTGAAAATAAAAGTTTTATCATTGACATTATTTTTCTGTTGATTTTCCAACAATGCATTCATTCTGATGAATCAAGGGTTTATTTCAGTTCAAAGGCAATGATGGCCTGTTTTCATTTCTTAAGGGAAGACACGGCAGTGAAAATTGATTATTTGGGCTTGCATGGTCGATTTTGAGATTTTTGCTCTTTTGCACTCTTTGAACCCTCAACAATGCTAATCTAGTAAGGTTGAGCTTGAAAATAGCATCTTTCTGTGCAAAAACCATCAAGAAAACAGATGACCCACCATTACAAAAGTGTTGTTGCACAATATTTGCTCATAAAATGCCAATGTTTGGGCCTTGGGAATGTACAGAAAATTTGAACAAACCTTCGCATGTTTGGTGTTGATTGAAAGCGCTGCATCTCATGCAACCAGTGCAAGGGAGATAACTGCTCTTGGCTTAATGTTCAAAGAGCTATATGATCATTTGCAAGGGATAGATTCAAGCCTTTCAGGTCAGCTGACACGAATGAACCAATGAGAGAGCTCCATTTGCTCCAAGCTTGGAGACAAGATGGCCACCTTCCGTTCGACTCGGAAGAGCTTCCTCGTACTTTAACGCTGTTACCATGCCTTAAAAAAAAGCACCACACTGTACATGCCTTAAGGAAAGAAAAGTAACCAAAGAAATCAGCAGCTGGTGAAAGCGAGACTTGCAAAGGAGGAAAAGAGTGGCAGCGCAAGTACAGATCGTCCGGCAATCCCCCGACATCAGTTGTGCGTCATGATGAGCCCGTACCCGTGCATCCTCTTCTTGCCCCCCCCCCCCCCCCTCCCCCTCCCCCCCCCCCTGCTTCTTCCACTGTCGCCAAACCAGTGCCATCAACATCAAAATCTCCATCTGAACCTTCTCTCTCCCCAACCCCTGATCCAGGGCCATCGATGTCAGCATCACGATCTAAACTGGACAGGTTCCGAGATGAGTATGATGTACCCAGCGCTGGTGAACGAATGTGGACTCTTACGGAGGTGGGCCAGCTGAATGAACTCTTCTTTGTTACCCTATGCCCCTTACTGTTTCAACAATGGTCTCTCTGTGCATGTCGGCACTTCACTTGGATTTTCGCGAAGGATGACTCTGAGTTGCGGTCAATGTGGCGAACTGAATGAATGTTTCTCCTCACCCCGAGTGCAGAAAAGGCCAGAGAAGAACGTTGGCTTCGAGGTAAATCAGCTGGCAGTGCTATTCACTCACCAGATCAGGAGTGGACATGCAGCTTTGAGAAAGCTGTGCAAAGTATTTGGCATGCCTCTTCTGCATGGCAAAACCTTCTCCCGAATTGACAAAAAAGTGTGTGATGTCATTGTTGCTTCAGCAGAAGCCACCCTTGACATGGCTGTTGACATTGTCAAAAAGGAGTATGGAAACACATTCCCTGCTGGCCAACATGTTGAGGAGGATAGTGATGAAGAAACAGACTGGAATGCAGATGATGGAGTACCTCCTACAGAAGATTCTTCATGGAAAAACACAGAACTGCAATGAAAGCCTGAACAACCTGATCTGGGTGCACTGTCCAGAGACTGTCTTTGTTGGAAAGCAGAGTGTGTTGGCTGCTGTTAGTCAGGCAGTGAACCAGTTCAACTAAGGCAACTTTCATATTGCAGAAGTGATGAAGAACATGAACATTGCAGCAAATGAAGTGACACTGGCTATTGTGGAGAAGGAGGATGAGAAGAGAAAGGCAGACAGAGCAGCAAGTGCATCCTTCGTCAAGACACGACGAGCACGTCATGTTGAGCGTCAGCGAGCCATTGCGGCTCAGGAAGAGGAAGAGGAACCTTCCTATGGCCCTGGCATGATGCAGGATGACTGAATGAAAGCCAGAAGTGTAAATAGATCAAATCCAGCTGTACACTAGACTGTAGGCCTTTCTGCAATGAAGAAAAAATCCTCTAAAATGTTTGAAGGCTGATTTCTCACAATTGGATTTTTCTTAATTGTAGCACCTTTGGAAAATTTATTGGAAAATTTGTATTCATGTTAGGCTTTCCCTTTTTTTAATCATGTAAAGAAGTCATTTCTCTGTATAATAACAGGTGGTTTATAATTGTGAGATTAATGGTAATTTTTATATTAGCTGAGGAATATAAACAATCTCTAGGTTTACCGTAACCAAAAGTATGATAATTACTACTATTGATAACTTTTTTGGTGATCAAGATGGGTAAAATGTTGCTCTGCTATTTCATGAAGGAGTTGATGATGTACAAAATACATTATGTTGAAAGTCTGAAAGTGTTTTCTTTATTTTAAAATTTTATCTCTAAAAAATGATCTTTTTCATGTTTTCGTCAAAGTATCTTTATTAAAGAAAGAAGTACACTAAAAAAGGCCTATTTTTGAACATTTTTCATAGATTCTGACTTAATTGAACCAATAAGTGTCATCAAAACCTGGAGAGAAAAAGATTTTGTGGAAAAGTGTTCAGTAACTGCCATGTCTCCCCTTAAGCAGAAAATGTTTGACTGATAGGATCTCAACTCTTTTTTAAAATTTGTTTTGAGCACAATATTTTGAGGTTGAGAGAAACACCAGAATCAATCAAAGACCGGCAAAAAAATTCAACCCCCCCAAAAAGAAGAAGAGGTTGGCAGGTCTGCATATGTGTGTGTAATTGCACTTCTGCTGCTGACAACAAGGGAAAAAGAGAACTGTATTTGTACTTAGCTGTTCATAAGATGGGATGAGTGAGCCAGCGTGTGTCTAGATGTATTTATATGAATGTGTGTGTGTTTGTGTGCATGCAAGCATACATCACACATTTGCATGCATATGGCATGTAGGAGGACTTGGCGCATGACAAAGTCTATGCACCATGATGACTTCTCGACTACACCTCTTCAGAAAACAGCACTCACTTCCTCCAGATCCTCATTACTTGTCATGGAAATATCTACACACCCAATGTTACATGTCTTTACGTGTACACTTCCACATCTTCACACTGCTTGGAACTGCCACAAGTACTTACATCTTGAAACTGCCCCAAACACTTACATTCCTTTTTTTAAATTTTCCCCAACACTTACATCTTCCACATCCTCATCCAGCTGCTCCAAGGGGTCAATTTCCTTGACCAGCTCCTGCAGTCGCCTCTTGTCCAGGATGCGTCCATCCCCAGACCCTGAGGGTGCAGTGGCTGGCTGGGCAGGGATGGGGTTGGGGGGCTGGCGCAGGGCCTGGGGGGAGGGGGCCAGAGTCAGCATGGGGGTGGCTGCAGAGGCGGTGGACAGCATGGTGGGGGGGTTGGTGACCATGACTGTCTCGGCGGTAGTTTTGTCTTGGCTTACGGCACCAGCTATGTTCATCTTCTGCAGATGAGAGTATGAAACACAGATCGGTCAAGTCATGCTGACGGTCCCTCCAACATCACTGAAAGATGTAGTATAAACAGCATGGATAGCTTGCTCCTTATATGAAATTACTATTTGAAATGCCAGCATGTAAATGTGAATGGTATTAATACAAATGTCTCCAACGTTGCAGGTATTCAAAAACTTCATTAGTTTATAATGCAAATGCATTTGTGCATGCCTGCAAGAGCACACACACACACACACACACACTTGACTATATGTATATATGCCTTTTAAAATTATTAATACACGTTTCTGTGTAAGGATCCACTCTCTATTTTAGGCATGTTTGATAAAGCTGCGAGGTGTGGCATCATTTGTAAAGTTAGTCTACACTAAGACTGAAACACGTGAACCCACGAACTGTAAACTTAGTTAAAATCCATTCATAGAACTATGAAGCAGCATTAAGTAACCACTAAGAGACAAAAATATTATTAAACACATTAATTATCCATGGCAGCGTACAGTGACACTCGTATTAGTGGGTACTTGAACTAAATTTTCAAACCCAATGTCATTAAATCAACTTAGGCTCGAATTAAAGAGCTTCAAGAGACAAACAGTTCAAACACAGTGGTACAAAAATTATCTTTCTATCTTAACTAGTTCAAAAGTTATGGGCGGAAAAGTGGTGAAAAAAAGTTTAAAAAAAATGAAACTGTCACAAATCTGTGACCGAATTTGGGTGATTGAGGAAGTAAATTGTCTTTAACTTTGTTAAAATACATGCAATGGACTTGACTTTTCCAGGGAAAGTATTTCACTCTATACTGCTTCGGACTGTCTAAAAAGGTAATGCTTTAGCTGTTTAAAATACTGCAAATATATATATATATTTCAATGCAGATTAGGTATACACCCTATGGAGTCGAAATATATTTTTTAGAAATCAGAAAAAGTTATTTATGATGTGTCATTGCTGCGGATTTTGTTCTTGATGGTAAAACTATACAAAAGTCATAAAATGATTGGATTAGTTGTGAAATTATTCGGACTTGATGACTCGAACTCAAATCTCTGAGACGAAGTGGGACTGACATGGCAACGAAGACCGTGTCGATACAGAGTTGAACACTTCGTGAACACGTTTAATCTCCATGAAAATATTACCAGTCCAAGTGAAATATGGATCACAGTATGTTGACATAATAATTTTTTAAGTAACCTTAATCAAACCTACTTTGATTGAGAAGATTTGCTTGTAAAATAAGAGCAGTTACAGTGGAGTCATCTCGACCGGAAGTTAGCAGAATATTACTTTCACCGGGTGTATCTTTATACCGAAAAACACCGTAAGACACCGTAAAACACCGAAAAACACCGTAAAACGGTGTTTTTCGGTATAAAGATACACCCAGGCGGTACATCTTTATACCGAAAAACACCGTAAAACACCGAAAAACACCGTAAAACGCCATGCCATTAATATTCATGATGAAAAAATTATGCTGTTTGAAAACGAAAATCATGTTGATAACTCCATTATAATTGATTTACTGAGAAGGTTTTACAATCTTGATGATACTGTCGATATATGGGAGTAATGTAATGATGGACACATACAATTTGCAGTTGTGATTTAATAAAGTTTTGATCTGAGTTGTCTCAAGTTGATTTGTGTTTGGTATGAGTGAACTAAATATACCGCAAAACATAGCAAAACATCGCAAAACTGTTCTTGAACTTGCCATTTATTTGCCACATCTTAATCACAGCAAAAATACATCATCGTCATCTTCATAGAAAATCATTATCTTCATTAAAAAAAGCAAAAAAAACCCACCATCATCAAACAAAACACATTTCATCATCATCATCACTCATCATCATCATCATCCTGTTAGTGTCGTCACCATGGTATAATTCTTACAAGTTTATCACACAAAACAAAAATTTCAGATAATAATGACTCACAGCAAATCATCATCATCATCTTCATAGAAAATCATCATCATCATCTTCATAGAAAATCATCATCATCATCTTCATAGAAAATCATTTTCTTCGTCAAAATACTGCAAATAAAATCATCATCATCACCAAAAGTCATCAATCAATCAATCAATCAATCAATCAAGTTTATTGCCTTACGTCCAGTCAACCAATTATCTTCACCAAAAAGTCACAGCAAATCATCATCATATTAAAAAAACTACATCATCAAACAAAACACATTTCATCATCATCATCATCGTCATCATCATCATCATCATCATCTGGTCTGGGAACATGACGGGGTTTTTTTGACGGTGTTGTTGTCCGTTCCGTTCTTTTTCTTTTATGTTGACCCGGTTTTTTCCCTCCATGAGTGGAAACTCGGACAACCTTGTTCCCAGACCTGGCCAACCCTGCAGTGCATTTTGGAAGTTTGAGAAATCGTCGGAGCCAAGCTGCCTTTCTCTCAGCAGACAACTGATGCCACCCGTCGACGCTTACATAGAACTGCCCATAGTCTTGACTTAGCTGCAACTCTCCGAGGTTCGTGAAGGCACGTCTCACGTCTGTGTATTGACTCTGGACCACTTCATGTAGAGTATTGACAAGTTCAACAAGCTTTTTTGTTCGCCAGTCGACTGCCTGCTTCAAACAATGGTTGATGCTTTCACAATTGTTGTTGGTCCACAAGTCTGGTAGATCCAACCCCGCTCTTGCCTTCGCCTTTTTGTTGTCAACTAGCAGCGTGAAGAGTTTCTTTCTGAGCTTGGTGGCCACATGATCAGGTAGTCTGGTTGCTAGACTCTGGAGGGCGTCGTTCAGCTCATCAGCACTGGAACAAGCTGCCGGCAGATCAAACAGTGTTTGAGTCAGTCTCTTTCTCTCTTGACGAGGCATCCCAACCCTGTCTGTAAGGTACTGCTTGAAGTTTTTTCTTAGATGCATCGTGCAAGACACCCTACAAGAGAGTGGAAAGGCTTTGCCTATGGCCGCTGTCATTGCAGTCTCTTCGTCACTGCCAAAGGTTGGGGGTACAGACGCATCGCCGAGCAATCCCGCCAGATGTTGGAAAAAAACGAAAAAGGTTTCCATATCTGAGTGGCCGTGTAAGAATATGGGCCCGACCCACAATGGTGATTTGAAATCAATTGGATTTGCAAATACATGTAGTATGAGACAACTCAGATCAAAACTTTATTAAATCACAACTGCAAATTGTATGTGTCCATCATTACATTACTCCCATATATCGACGGTATCATCAAGATTGTAAAACCTTCTCAGTCAATCAATTATAATGGAGTTATCAACATGATTTTCGTTTTCAAACAGCATTATTTTTTTCATCATGAATATTAATGGCATGGCGTTTTACGGTGTTTTTCGGTGTTTTACGGTGTTTTTCGGTGTTTTTCGGTATAAAGATGTACCGCCTGGGTGTATCTTTATACCGAAAAACACCGTTTTACGGTGTTTTTCGGTGTTTTACGGTGTTTTACGGTGTTTTTCAGTGTTTTACGGTGTTTTTCGGTATAAAGATACACCGCTTTCACCACTACCCATCGCGAAACGGACAAGACAGCAAAATCGCCGGAGCCCATAACTTTGTCTCAGGTCCGAGGAAAATAACAAACTTTCAGGAAATTTTCATGAGACTCTGAACAATACTTTGCCACCGTCTAGAAACGCGTTGCCCCATATAGTAGGTACGTGCGCAAACGGGAGAGAGAGGGGCTCGCAGCGCTCGCGTAAAGCTGTGAGCTAGGATTCGGTTCGCGGCAGTGTTGACTTGCACTATTTTGCGTCCCTCGTCTCTATTTTTAGTTGCGCGAGAATGCGGTCTTTTCAGGGACGTAGTTCACGTTTTTCTCGTCATGCCCGTACAAGTTTGAAAGATTTCCGTCCCGTGGAAGCTGAGATCGAAGTTTTTGAAGTTTTCCCTCATCAAAACGTATGTATGCAATTTTCTCAAACTTTCTGCAGTTGCTAATCGTATCTTTATGAATAAGTCTGTGAAATTTAAAAGAAATTGATGGACTAGAAAAAAGATGTTAATGACTGAAGAGGGTCGCCGTTTACTTCGTGAGTGAGAATGACTGGCGAATAAACTAAGTAAAGGGCGTGAAAGGCTGCAAATTCAAAGGTCTAAATACTGCTACATTGATCATACAGTGTCAGTGTGTTATTAATGCATTAGATAGTATATTGACGTTTGTTTCTTTGTTGTAAGTGTGTTGTTACATTGATTTTAGCAGTAGTATCGTTGTTAATGAGTTTTGAAAGTCGAATCCGTATTCATTAAATTTGAAGTTTTCCCTCATCAAAACACCTGTTTTTCTACAAAAATGTATGTATGCAATTTTCTCAAACTTTCTGCAGTTGTTAATCGTATCTTTATGAATAAGTCTGTGAAATTTAAAAGAAATTGATGGCCTAGAAAAAAAGATTTTAATGACTGAAGAGGGTCGCCGTTTACTTCGTGAGTGAGAATACTAAGAAGGTATGTTTACATTTGTGCATTTTTTGACATTTACTTTGGAAAGTCAGCCAGCATGTTACCTAAATTTATTAGTTTTCTACATTATCTAGAAGAACCTGGTGAACAAAGTACAGTACAAGACTAGCTTCATTATGGTTATCTTTCTCGCAGCGCATTGAATATTTTTCTTGTGCTTTCAGGGGGCAGTGAGTGTTCAGGATGCCAAAGTGCAAGAAGACAAGCAGACTGCTTCTCTCCTAGACATTGAATGTACTACATAATCAAAGTATGAAATCTATGAAAGTATGAAACAAGCCTGAAAATGCTGTTTAACCTTTGTCTGAGATGTACACTTTGCTTAAAAGCTATTTTCCTGTTGCAAATGTAGATCACTAGATGCACAGATATGTTGAGCATGTTTAAAAGGGGAAACGCAACTCGCGACCACAAACATTTGTTGTGTAATGCACACATTGAATCTTAATACTTTTTTCAACACTCTATTTTCTTCATTAACCTGAATATTCAAGAATTCATTTACAATTATATTTTGTTGTTGCTGCTATAGTTTTTGTTGTGCTTCTTGTCGTTCAGTGAGAGTAACATCAGCGTTCACTAATCAATTAGCAGATTACATAATCAAAGAATGAAATCTAAGAAATTATGTATGAAAATGTTGTTTAACATTCTTTTTGGTTGTAAACTTTGTCCAGTTTAAATTTTCCTGTGGCAAACTAGATTCAAAGATGTTAGACATGTATGAAAGGGGAATCGCATTTTGTGAATATGAACATTTGTTATGTAATACACAAATTGAATCTTAATAAATTGTTCAATTTTTTTGAAAATGATATACTGTTTTGGGTTTTGTTGTAACCTTTATGTAGATGTCTTTGTTTTTCATGTAGCTTCAAAATTAAGAAAGTTATGGCTATTTCTGTTCCCGAGACAAGCAATTTGATCACAAGTTTCCTTATGACAAAAGGTTCAATAATTTCACGTTAATTTATTCATTTAAAAAATCGTAACTTTTTAACTAATTAACTTACACTTACAGCAGTGATACTTATATCACTGAAAAGGTATTTTTAAGCTCTTTCAGGTGATATAAGTCTTATTGTTATCTGTCAAAGTTTATTTTTTTGTTAACATACCTACATATAGGAACAAAATTATTTAGCAGTAAATTTAGGTAAGGCTTTACGCTGCTGGAAGTGGAACTCCTTCAACATTCATCTAAGGTTTAAGAAAATGAAATATTCAAGTAGAGAATTCAAAGAGCTTTACAGTGGTACCAAATGTGAGTGGGTTATATATGATAAACACAGAAAGATATTCATCGATGTAAGGTGACCCTAAAACGGCGCGAAAAAAAATTGTCGTAAAATCGAACCTATTTTCGCCCCCCTAGTCGGTCGCGTTAGTCGTAGGTTGACAACATCAGAAACGGCTGCATTTTCGTCTGGACTTCATGAATCGAGATATAGAAAAACACGGTGTAACGACAACATGCTTCTGCGAGAAGTTAATTCCAACAAATAACCTGCAATGCAAAATGTACAGAAGCATACAAATACCGATATTTCTAAAGTAACAAGTACGTGTGCCCCTCACAAACAACAATCATACAGTAACAATGCCCGCATCATTTCGACTCCAGTCCGCTATCAAATGTATCATCACGAGATGCCGAGAAAAAATAGGCTGTAACTGCAAACTACTTCTGCTAAAAGTTAACTTAATCACTAGCCTGCAGTGCCAACTGTATAGACTTATCCAATTATCGAATGATCGAAAGTAACAAAGCAGCAATAAAGTCTACTGTGCCCCCTCTGCTCAGTGACTCACGGTCAGTGTCCACTTTCGGCCACCGACTCATATTCATAACTGACCACGTCAGATGATGCAAATGTACAACAGCGTAAACTTTCGGCGACGAAGAGGAAGTATTTAGCTACGTGAATATGAAATATTCGTTTTTTAAACACATACACTGCTTACCAATAGTAATAATAATGTAATAACACACAATCAAACACAGATCGTTTCCCACCTTCAGCACCGTCAACAAATATGGCGGCTACATGAGTTGTGCAAAAGTTTTATTAAAAAAGGAAAGGAACGAAAGACATTTTCAAGCATGGTCATTTACTTACTGAATTCTCTACTGAGAATAAAGAATTAGACTATTACTAGAAATTTTGCATGTTTTTATTGTTACTGAAATGTGAATTTTCTCATCCATGGGTGAAACGAAACTCTATTTCAGTTATCTCCCTTGTTGACATTCCGCCCAGAGTATCTGCCCAGGACATTCTACTGTGTTTGCTGTAGGCAAACTACGGCGTTGGTCTAACCGTAGCGAAACTCTTCAAACATGGCACTTTGTGCAGATTCTGACAGGGACGTGTGAAAGAGATTCGTAGTAGAAGTGAAACGACGTAATGAATTAATTTTGTGTGGCTTCTGATGTGTAGTCCTAATAATATTTTTCTTTTCAATTTCAGGATAACACATATTAGGCCACACTCGAAAAAATATGTAGTCGTATCAATATAACATGGCAACAACGACGACAACAATAACGACGACGACAACAACAACAAATAGGTTGATAGGTCGGCCTGAACTCTTTTTTTTAGTAGAAGAGGCCAGATTAATAATTCAAAATTTCTCTTTGGATGGATGTTTTCCTCTACTTAAAATGGTGGATTCTCTGAGTGCTCATAGGGCAGGGAAGATGGGACAGCAAGCAGTTTGTTGTTTCCCATCAATGTCTTTTTCTGTGTGTCGGTGTGTCTGTCTGTCTGTGTGTGTGTCTGTCTCTGTGTTTGTTAGCTTGTCTGTGTGTCTGTTAGTCTGTGTGTTTGTGTGTCTGTGTGTGTGTCTGTCTGTCTGTGTGTCTGTCTCTGTGTTTGTTAGTTTGTCTGTGTGTCTGTTAGTCTGTCTGTGTGTTTGTGTGTGTGTCTGTGTGTGTGTCTGTCTGTCGGTGTGTCTGTCTGTCGGTGTGTCTGTCTGTCTGTGTGTGTGTCTGTCTCTGTGTTTGTTAGTTTGTGTGTCTGTTTGTCTGTGTGTTTGTGTGTGTGTCTGTGTGTGTGTCTGTCTGTCTGTGTGTCTGTGTGTTTGTCTGTCTGTGTGTCTGTCTGTCTGCCTGTCTGTGTGTCTGTCTGTCTCTCTGCGTGTCTGTCTCTCTGTGTGTCTGTGTATGTGTGTGTGTGTGTCTGTCTGTCTGTGTGTCTGTCTGTCTGTCTGTGTGTCTGTCTGTCTGTGTGTCTGTCTGTGTGTCTCTGTGTGTCTGTGTGTGTGTGTGTGTGTGTGTCTGTCTGTCTGTCTGTCTGTCTGTGTGTGTCTGTGTGTGGGTGTGTGTCTGTGTGTGTGTGTGTGTCTGTCTGTCTGTCTGTGTGTCTCTGTGTGTCTGTGTGTGTGTGTCTGTCTGTCTGTCTGTCTGTCTGTGTGTGTCTCTGTGTGTCTGTCTGTGTGTGTGTGTGTGTCTGTCTGTCTGTGTGTCTGTGTGTGTGTGTGTCTGTCTGTCTGTCTGTGTGTCTGTCTGTCTTTCTGCCTTTCTTTCTTCTTTTTTTCTTTCTTCCCTTTTCTATCTTCTCCTTCTTTCTTTTCGTTTGCACGACTGGAAAAAAAGTATGCGGTCAGCGGGGAAAAGAAGGGTCAGTCAGGGCACTGTAACCACACTTTGTTGTGTGTGCGTGATGATTTAGAAAGTCTAGGTGATTCTGGAGGGTGGTGGGGATGGGTGTAGAAGGCGGGGAGGGGATTGCAAGTTGTTTTTAAGGCCACAAAGACTGTTTGACACTGACACAAGAGGGATCTGGGAACTAAGGAATAGCTAAGATCTCCAGTAACCTTTTATCTGGTTGTCTCCAAAGAGAACCAAAAAGGGAATTCACGTGCTGAAGTTAAAAATATTAATAAGGAAAACAGCTTTATTCCTGGCTACTAGAGGTGTACCTCTTCGTTAGGCAATTTTCCTCTCTGCTTCCAACACGTTCCATCAAAAACAATGTCACAAACTGACAAAGAAGAAAAATGTATAGGAAACACCCAGCACGCACAATTTCTCCTTTGTGGAAAACAGTGTGCCAGCGCCCTTGGCAGCAGGACACTGGTCTCATTGACTTGAGACACTACACACTGAGAGGCAGCCTCGACATCGGCTGAAGCGCTTTGAGTCTCACTGAGTGGGAGTATCGCGCGGTATAAGAGTGATTTATAATAATAAATGAACCATGGAGCTATTGCAGCTCTTTTGCACTCATCAAGAAAATGCCATATACAATGCACAGAGGTAACAGGGTGGGAACCTATTCAGAAAATAGAGCTGGTTGCTTTTACACACACACACACACACATGTATATTACCAATTTCTACATGCAAAAACTGTAGATTTATACCCCAAAATCATCTGGCCAGTCTAACACTGGGTCAACACCATTAACTGCCTGGGTAAGCATGCAACCTGGCTGCAGCTGAACATGTCCTCAGCTGTCCACCTCTGTCCCCATAAGGACCAAGCTGCCTGGTTTCAGTCTTGGGGGGGGGGGGGGGGGGGGGGGTTGGAGGGGGTGGGGGGGGGGGGGGAGGGACAGGAAATGTGTTTTTGATCAAGATGCAATTCTAGAATCCGTGCTGATTCTAACAAAGTATCCAGTTACTGTGTGAGTATTTGGTGGCTAAGTATTTGAGCATCTGGACCAGAGCTCTGCTGATACTGATGGTGTAGAATGTTGTGTGCCATATGTCATCTCTGAGAGGTTTCATTGCAATAATGACAGACTCTTGTTGGAGAGAGCTGAGGATCAAGATACTAACAGATCAAATTTCATGTGCTTGACAAGCCAGTAAAGTATCATGTATCTTGGAGCCAGGGTCCAGGCCAACCTAAGAAGTATCCTGGCCAACATTCAGTCCACTCCCACATCATGAGACAATTACCTTACAAAGTTCCTTCACTAACCACACAGGCACCCAATTTTACTCCTGCTTGAGAAACAAGAAAAGTATCATGTATCTTATAGTCAGGGTCCGGGCCAACCAAAAAAGTGTCCTGGGCCCGTATTCACAACGGCGATTTATCTTTTTAACACTCGATTTATCCCCTAGCCCCGCGTTATCTTGATCGGTTAGATAAGGTACGCTCGTCAGAGGATCCTAGGTTGCGCTTTGCTATATATACTGGTTTCCAGCCAAGGGAGAGCGGAACAGGCAGTTGGAATCGTCTGAGTTTAGAGATAAATCGGAGTTAAAATAAATCGCCGATAAATCGCTGTTGTGAATACGGGCCCTGGCCAACATTCAGTGCACTGCCACATCATGAGATGATCACAGTACATTGTCTTTACTAGCCACACAGGCACCCAGTTTTACTCCTGCTTGCAGAGAAGAAGAATAGGTCAGTCATCTAGCCCTGAGATTGAGCTCTAGGATTCAAGAGGAAGTGAACACCATCTCTGCTGCCTGCAAACCAAAGTCTAGTGTTTTACTGGACAGTAGCCCAGCAGGGCCATGTAGGGTGCTCTTCACTGAATAACAGATGCTGCAAGAAAGCTTAGACCAATAAAAAAGATACATGTAGTTGTGTTACACTAACCTGACCGACCACAATTTTTACTGCAAACCCCATACTCTCTTTTTCTTTAATCATGAAAAAAGACAGAACGAAAGAAAAGAAAAATTGATGGTAAACACTGAACTGCATGTTGTCCCATCTTCCCTGCCCTAAGAGCACTCAGGGAATCCACTAGTTAAGTTATAAAATGCCTTTTCAGGGAAAGAAAGTTTGGTTTATGTTCAATCTGGCCTCTTCTAAAAAGAAAAAGAAAACCAGTTCTGGCCGACATACCAACCCTACTTTTTTCGGCCATGTTACCTTAACCACAACTATCTTTTTTGGGGGGTGGGGTGGGGGGAAGGGTGGCTTAGTGGCTGACTCCATCTTGGATTTTCCAGACAGAGCCAAGATGATGCAGTGCAAGATGTCGAGCAGTGGGAAACTGCCTCCATGGTTGAAGTGGCAAGATGGAACCATTTTAGTTCTTGCAATGCAAGAATGTAAAGAGTCGTCATATAGACTTCCATCTTTTTGTGTGTGTACATGAGTGCCCGTTCAGTATGTGTGTTTATTGCAGAATCAGATTGGGCGGTCATTTTTTCATTGCTCTTTGATAAGGATTTGCTCTCCTTTCACACATTGCTCTTTGATAAGGATTTGCCCTCCTTTCACACATTGCTCTTTGATAAGGATTTGCCCTCCTTTCACACATTCAGGAGTGCATAGGCAATGCAAGAGTCTGGGTGAACAGATGTGCATGTGGGAATAATCTTGTAAGGTTAAAAGGAAGTGCGATTATACGATTGTATTTACTGCGTACATGGGTGGAACCCAGCGTATTTCTATTGTGGATGATTCAGTGCATGTAGCTTTTCAATTACCAGTCAATGATGTTGGCCTGACTCTGATCCACAGGGTGGCGCTCTCTAGCAGTTTACCCATGTTTTAGCTCATCAGTTTTCGTCTTACTTCCTTATCCTGTGGACTCCCTGTAGAGCATAGGGCAGCAACCATGCCTTGCCAAGCAAACTGGTTCTGGGCAGCTTCCCTCAGCTAGGCCTGTAGATCCAGCCCATCTTGCCTGACTATCCACTTGTCTCCCTGCATGCTCGGGCCTCCCAACTTGTTTCTCACAGACCAGGACCTGGAAGTTGCATCAGATTTCTCCTCCCTCGAGCCCACTTCCTGCTCTCTTGCAAGTCTCAGATGTTCCATCCGAGTTTCTGCCCTAGTCGTCAGAAGATTTGTCGACAAAATGGCTGCGTTTTCTTCAACTACGATCCCATGTGTATGTGCTGCAATCCAGCCTCAGCACATACTGATATTATCTGGCAGTGTAATATGCCATTACACAGATTTTGATCATTTGTTGATATTTTCTGCAGTCATCTTGAATTTCGCAAGTGGTGTCAGATAAACATAGCTTTGAGCTCATGCCACTAGCAAACATTTCAAGTCCATTGAAAATAAGTCACAACAACAATAGTTCACAGAGAACACTTTATTACAAAAATGTTTTTTCACTCAGTCATTGATAATTCTGTACAAACTGATTTCTTTCATGTGAGCTTTGTGCAGATTCTTGTATACTGTTCAATTTACAGGCATTTAAAAACCATTACGTGAACAAACTTTCATATTTACAGTTAAATCCACGCACACATCTTACACATTCACGCACCCGTAACATGAAGCTTCTTGCATTTCACACACAGAAAAAAAGAAACAAGTGAAAAATGGACAGCACATTTAAGACATTCCAAGTTTTAAAAATCTACACTAACCTATAAAATGTCAACAGATCTGCTGTTTTTAAACTCTAAAAATTCAGTCAGATCGTTCATGATGAATACACATTAAAATCCATGAACAAGCTTCAAGTTTTGATGTATGATTGACAGAGATAAACATTTATCTTTTGACAGTAACTCAGAATGGGGGAATTGAAACATAATTTATTCTTTCACCCACACCTTGGTGGCATCTCAAAATACTACTCATAAACTTTCAGCAGCTGAGATGACTAAATGCAAAGAAATATTATTTTCTCTTGTGAAACAAGACACATCGGTGAGCAAAGATGTTTTGAAAATTCAAGTGCAGTCAGCATTATGATTGTTGCAAGTGGAGAGGGTTCAGAACTGATTATAAATTGTGACATATCTATCAGGTTGTCAACAGTGGATTTTTATAAAATCCCAGCTGTCTCTAGATTTCCTTCTACTCTGGAAATGTTGACTGAGTGGTTCACAAGATGAAACTGCAAAGGAGAAGCAGAAGAACAATAAGCAATGACTGACTATGATGAGAGGGCAGTTTTAAAAAAAATCCAGCTAACAAAACAATATCAATTCAAACTCGAGTCAGTTTGTGCATATCTGTTCTATTGCAAGCATAAATGTACTCGACCATGTAAATATCTGTGCAAGATGAAACTTTCTTTGGTACATAGTGAGTGTGTGTGCATGTCTGCACATGCATGCAAACAATGTATGTATATATATGTGCACGTCCACGATATTGCCTAACACTATCAAAAACTGGGGGTCTGGGTAAAGACACTTGAATAAAACTATCTAACACAGTCAGCATGCATATATTTCAAATTTATATGGGTTCTTTAAATGTTTTT
>JAWQFJ010002839.1:74931-94931 GCA_034096865.1 Theodoxus fluviatilis
CTCTCTCCATCAACACCTTTCTCCATGACACCTCCACTCTCTCCATCAATACCTTTCTCCACGACACCTCCACTCTCTCCATCAATACCTTTCTCCACGACACCTCCACTCTCTCCATCAATACCTTTCTCCATGACACCTCCACTCTCTCCATCAATACCTTTCTCCATGACACCTCCACTCTCTCCATCAATACCTTTCTCCATGACACCTCCACTCTCTCCATCAATACCTTTCTCCATGACACCTCCACTCTCTCCATCAATACCTTTCTCCATGACACCTCCACTCTCTCCATCAATACCTTTCTCCATGACACCTCCACTCTCTCCATCAATACCTTTCTCCATGACACCTCCACTCTCTCCATCAATACCTTTCTCCATGACACCTGCACTCTCTCCATCAACACCTTTCTCCACACCTCCACTCTCTCCATCAACACCTTTCTCCATGACACCTCCACTCTCTCCATCAATACCTTTCTCCATGACACCTCCACTCTCTCCATCAATACCTTTCTCCATGACACCTCCACTCTCTCCATCAATACCTTTCTCCATGACACCTCCACTCTCTCCATCAACACCTTTCTCCACGACACCTCCACTCTCTCCATCAACACCTTTCTCCACACCTCCACTCTCTCCATCAATACCTTTCTCCACGACACCTCCACTCTCTCCATCAACTCCTTTCTCCATGACACCTCCACTCTCTCCATCAATACCTTTCTCCATGACACCTCCACTCTCTCCATCAACACCTTTCTCCATGACACCTCCACTCTCTCCATCAACACCTTTCTCCATGACACCTGCACTCTCTCCATCAATACCTTTCTCCACGACACCTCCACTCTCTCCATCAATACCTTTCTCCATGACACCTCCACTCTCTCCATCAATACCTTTCTCCATGACACCTCCACTCTCTCCATCAATACCTTTCTCCATGACACCTCCACTCTCTCCATCAACACCTTTCTCCATGACACCTGCACTCTCTCCATCAATACCTTTCTCCACGACACCTCCACTCTCTCCATCAACACCTTTCTCCATGACACCTCCACTCTCTCCATCGGACCACTTAAACATCTCCCATCTGACACCTCTCCGCTCTCTTCTCTATCCAACAGCTTTCCTACATTGAAACCTCCCCCTGGCGATTCCCCTCCCATCCCTTACCTTTCTCGCTCTCCAATTCACGGACCTCCACTCCTGCGCCTTTCCTGACTTTCTCCACGACACTGCCTTCTTAAGGACCCTCTCCGAGCGCCGGCCCCCCCCTTTGTGTTTCGCTCTCCATGTTCCTTCACTTCATACTGAAGGCGTGGGCTTGCCCACGTTGACAGCAAAACAGCTACGGAGCAGTGTAGGAGAGCTTCAACAGTGACAACACTGCCTCCTGCACGAGAAATCTGGGACGCGCTTCTTTAACGCGAGGGAAGCCAATATCTTGCGAGGAATAGGCCGGTGTTATCATGTGTCAGCACGATGAAAGGAGATGTAAAGGCTATCAAATTTTGGCGCATGTCGACACCGGCCTATGCTGGAAAGATCTCACGTGATGCAACACGGCCCTGAGCTTCAGACAGACCGGGGAACAGACGGTTGTCACGGTTGGTATAGGTGTTAAAGGCTCAAGACACCAACGGGACAGTAAAAAAAAGAAAGGAAAATTCTTTCCTCAGTCACTAATCACATTTAAGAATCAATGTCGCCACAAACGGAACTCTACAACAAACAATTGACTCATACAGATATCCACTTATATTCCTTTCCAAAACTCTCTCTCAGGCTCAAAATAATATAAAGACGTAGACAGAATAAAACTTTAAAACACATGCGTACCGGGCTAATCGAGTCAAAGCTCTTAGTATCTCAATTATTTCTTCCAATTCTTCTCCCCCGTCTCCCATCCAGATTCCTCTATATAATGGTCCTTCGCGCAACACTGGACAATTAAAACGTAAATCACGTTCAAAAACGCCTCAAAACCAAGTGCTGACGTTGCATAACGCTTAAAGTTGCATCATGCCGGACTTTAACATAAAAAATAGGAAGTATACTTTTTTCCTTTAATTTTTGCCCAAAATTAAAATATATAAAAATGAGTCGTGACAACGGTCAAAGGGAGATAACCTCATGTTCTAATGTTGTCTTGAATCACGGGATGCATATGTCTCGCCCAAACTTTGCGACTCAAAACAAAAATCGCTTTCACAAATCTTCTTATTTCTACAGCTGTTGATGTGTATGTTGTTGTGGATCCTGATAGTGCGGTTGACAAATTATATCTATAGTTTTGAAAAAGGTCTCATCTTTATCAAATAGTTTGCTCTCCATCTTCCTCCAGCAGGATTGCACAGGCAGAGTTATCCTGCGTTCCGTTGTAGAGCAAACGTAGAGCAGCTCAACTCTGCTACGATTACGCATTCGCCCACTGCACGGTAGAGTAGTCTTGATTGTTTGGTTCTTTTTGTGACTCAAAGAGTGCATTGTCATAAAAAGTTGATGTTTTTGGAGGCCCTCTTTGGATACATGAATCCTCAAAATGATTTCACATTCAATTTCATTCCTCTTGATCGAAGAGACGACTTAATAAAAGCATTAGGGTCGGTTGTCGGTAATAACAGAAGGGAGATAACCATCACCAGTCATAAAGGAAGGTCAAGGGAAATCCCAACAGATATATCTGCTACTTCAATACCGGCACGAGTATAAGTGCCGACTTTTACTACAGACATCAGCCCAAACTGCCACGGTAGTAAGAGAACTGGAATGTGAATTTATTCAACATTTGGCTGCAAACTCCATGGTTCAAAGCATGTTTACTTTGCAAGTCTATGGAGTGACTTCCATTTTAATCGATGTTTAATATGAACCAATCAAATGCGACTACGGGCGCTGTTTTTTCATCGCTGCTAGGCATAGCAGGGGGCGCACTCTAGTAAGAAACACTTAGAGCGCCTTCTGAGATGCTTCAGGTGCTGCTCGGCCTTGACAGAAGATGACCTCTGACGTGCAGAAAAGTCGACCGTGTTAAAAAAAGTCATCGGAAGTCATCAGAGAGTCACCTCCCATCTTGCTTTTAAAAAAAGATTCTACTATCGCACATGTTTTTGAGGGAAATCTCTCCCAACAAGCGACGGATTTGCTTCTGTATGAGCTATTTTTGCAGGTGGCCTGCCAGAAAAAACCGCATGAGGGATTCGTTCCTACCGACAGCCATCCGTCTCTTCAACGAGTCTCGGTGAATGGGTAGTATGCATGAAGATTGTTGTGAGACTTGACGTGACTGTGGGACCAAGAGTAACGCGAACTGTGACTGAAGAGTGGGTGATGTGAACTGTGACTGTGAGGATGAGTGATGAGAGCTGTGACTATGTGACCAGGATTGATGTGACATATGACGGAGGATTGGAGTAAAGTGAACTAGGACTATGAGGACTTGTAGTGCTGTGAACTGTGACAGGAAGGACTATGAATGGTGTGAACTATGTCTGTGCCAACAAGGATGAACATGAGAGTGTGTGTGTGTGTGTGTGTGTGTGTGTGTGTGTGTGCGGGGGGGGGGGGGGGGGGGGGGAGTGCATGCGTTATGCGTTGATGATCGTGTGTGCTGTGTGAGTGTTGTTCTTGATGTGCATGCCTGCCTCTTGTTGGTCTTTCCTGTGATTGTGTTGTGATGCAGGATAAAGAATATGATGGGGGGGGGGGGGGGGGGGGGGGGCTCTTCTTGCACATGTGTTGTGGTTGAAGATCGGGTATTTGTGATTGCGTGACGATGATTGTTGTTTGATGTGCATGCTTGTGTCTTTTGTTCCTTCTGTGATTAATTGTTGCGATGTAAAATGTTTATTAAATTGAATTGCCTATGATGCAGCGCTAAATGTGTCCTATCTTATTGTGTCTTTCTGTTTACTATTTCTGATGCGCGTGTTCAGTATGTATATTTACTTGAAGTAACATGGTGTTATTACATTTGTTAGAGTAATAAAATATGATACAATTGCATGCTATCTTATTTTATGGCCTATGATTAGTGTGTGCACTCCATAACTTGAGCGATGTGATTGAGTTAATTAATGTTGAACTTCTTGTACGTTTCTGTTTTGTATGTATGTATGTATTATGTTTTTGCCAGCGACAAAACGAATTTCCTTGTAACAATGAGGACAATAAAGTATCTTGTATCTTGTATCTTGTATCTTATTCATTCTGCAAATTACGTAGCGTGCCAAAAATTCGCCCATGCCACAGAGACGGCGAAGTATTTAAGAGATTTACCTTCCTTGTTGCTTTTTGCTAAACCATGCGTTCAGTTGCACTCTGCATCATCTCTGCTACGATGTAGTAGCCTCAAGAGCTTTGATTGGTTGGTTTTATTTAATAACTTTAAAAGCACATTATCGTTAAAAGTATAGGGGGTGAGGCCTTCTTTGAATACATGAATCCCCAATATTATTTCACACTAAAATTTGTCACTCTTGATCGAAGAAACGACTTGATAAATGCATTAGGGTCGAAAATCATTCATACACAATCTTTGGTGACGTTTCACCCAGTGGCAGAGGTCAACTTCCTGTCAAGGTCGCGCAGCAGCTAGAGCATCTCAGAAGGCGCTCTAACTGCTTCACACTAGAGTGCGCCACTTGCTGTGCCTAGCAACGATGAAACTACAGAACTCGTAGCCGCATTTGATTGACTCATATTAAACAAAACTAACTGAAAGTCACTCCACGGACTTGCACGGTAAACATGCTTCGAACCATGGAGTTTATATACCATGGAAGTGGAAAACGTGCCGATTGCTTCCAAATTTCGAAGAAATGAATGTTTTCGTGCTTTCATCACTGTGGCAGAGTGGATTGTATGTCTTGGTTTGTTATCTGCAGTAAACATAGGCATTTATACCCATGATTTAGCAGACGACACACATTTTGGGATTCCCTTGACCTTCCTCCATGACTGGTGATAGTTATCTCCCTTTTGTTATTAATGGATTTTCGACCCTAATGCTTTTATGAAGTTGTCTATTCGATCAAGAGGGATATAATTGAATGTGAAATTATTTAGGGGATTCATGTATCCAAAGAGGGCCTCTAAAACCCTCTACTTTTAATGATAACGTGCTTTAAAAGTAATTAAAGAACCCGACCAATCGAAACTCCTGAGCCTGCTACATCGTAGCAGAGATGAAGCAGAGTGCAACGGAACGCAGGGAAAGACTCCGCTATTCGCACGTTTTTTGTGGAAAATCTCTCCCAACAAGCGACGGATTTGCTGCTGTGCAAGCTATTTTGCATGTGGAATTTTTTAAAAATTCATCCTATTACAGTTGTACGCCATGGTACAGAGATTTCCCACAACAACACGTGCGATCAGCGGAGTCGTTTTGCAAATAGCAACAAGGGAGGTAAATCACTGAAGACTTCCGCCGTCTCTTTTGCACGGGTGAACTTTTTGCACACTATGTAATTTGCAAAATTAATAAAAACAACCCACCTGCAAAAATAGCTCATACAGCAGCAAGTCTGTTGCTTGTCGGGAGAGATTTCCCACAAAAACAAGTGCGATAGCGTCGACTATTTTGCACGGTCGACTTTCTTGCACGTTACAGGCCGACTGCCCTTGACAGTTTAACATACAACAGCACATGGTGAACGATCGCTAACATACAGTCAATGGCAGTTGTTCTCTTGGTGTCTCATTGCATACTAGATGTGCATAGCCACATATCTTGTCGTTATATATATATTTTAAGAGGACATGAGTTGTAAGAAGTTCCAGCGTCAAAATGTCGTTTGATGTATTTCTTCCTTGGGTTATCATAGGAAGAGCAGTCTACCAATTAATGTTCCTCGTCTTCATCATTATAACAAAATGGGCATTTAAAGTCATTACACAGAAGATCGAAACGATTTCTGTTATTCTTTAGGTTGTTAACGCCAAACCGGAATCTTGCAAAGGTCACGAAAGTCCTTAAATGTTAGTTGTTTAACGTTCAGAGCCGAAGCCCTGCGTGGACAGACAGGAACAAATGTAAGACCACAGGCGGGCACTGAACCCGTGATGTCTGTTTTTATTTAGGTTGTTAACGCCGAACCGGAACCTTGCAAAGGCATCACGAAAGTCCTTAAATGTTAGTTGTTTAACGTACAGAGCCGAAGCCCTGCGTGGGACAGACAGGAACAAATGTAAGACCACAGGCGGGCACTGAACCCGTGATGTCTGTTTTTATTTAGGTTAACGCCGAACCGAAACCTTGCAAAGGCATCATGAAAGTTCTAATATGTTACTTTATTTAGGTACGCCTCTTCCCCGAAGTTTTTGAAAGAGGAGTATCAACGGTATCTTGCAATAATGCTATTTTCCTCCTTGCCATAGCTGTCTGTAACTGTTTCAAAGCGTTTGCTTGAACGATCCGAGGAAGACTTTCTCGTAGCCAACGCCTCCACTAAGCTATACATGAGCAAATCCTGACCTGGAGAGACAACGTTCTATGAGAGCTGTCTAATTTTTACTGTGTGGGACATTGGAGTTAGCAAGGAAGATATTAGCTTGCTGGGAAGTCTGTTAGTTAGCATTTTACAAATGTTGAGCCACTATTTAACCGCTCTTGTGTGGCCTCAGATACAGAGGGAATACATTCCCAGATCCCCATACACTGCACGAGTCGGTGCGCGGGTATCCAGACCTAGAATCCTTTTCCAGGCAAAGCTATGGGTTTTTTCCACTGTGTCTGCTCTACCCAGGCCCCAATATCTCAGAACAAATAAACAGGAGAGATTACATTTGGGAGTCGAATAACTTAAAAAAGATGGTGGCGCTTGTGTTATGCATGTTTCACGTGGTCTTCAGTACTTGAACGACTCTTTGCATCCCTTTAATTAAAAGGTTTTCCAGATGTACATTGAAAGATAACCTAGAGGAAAAAGGTGAACTCCAAGTACTTATTACTTATTACCAAGTACACGTAATTACATCTTTTAATTTCCAACCGGCTAAGGTCCATCTTTCCCCCTGTGCTAAATTACGGAAGACCTTTAGTTTAGTCCAAGTTAACATCCAAACCCATGGTATGAGACGCATAGACTAGTTTATTGAGCTGGTTTTGTAAACCAATTGGAGTTGTAGAAAGAAGAGCAACGTCATTAGCGAATAGGAGAGCAAATATTTCAGGAGTGCCACGTTGTAGCTGGGCGCCGTGTTTCCCTAACGTCCGTACATGTTGGGCAACATCTATGAATAGAGCAACTGTCCGACTAGAAATCTGACAGAATGTTGTTCCATCTAACACAAGCTTCGACATTTGTCTACATAGCTTTCAATATTTGGATGACTTTGGAGAAAAGGCCAGTTTTTTTTAAAGGACTTTCCAAATTAGCTTCTTGTCTACCGAGTGGAAAGCTTTCTCAAAGTCAACATAGGATACATACACCTTCCCCCGTCCTTCGCCATAGACGTGCTCCAGGACCATAGAGTACAGGGTGAAGACATGATCGATGGTGGAGTGCTGCGTCCTAAAACCTGCTTGCTTTTGACAGATTTTGTCTTCGTCCTCTGTTCAACAAGGTATCTGGCGTGTCAGGGCGGAAACGAATACCTTGCTAAGTAAGCACAGTAACGAAATCACTCTGTAATTGTAGGGATCCAGCTTTTCACTCTTCTTGTGCAGAGGGACAATTACCGACCGATATCATTTGCTTAGCTGACAGCGGTTTCAAATTCGGCGCTGTTTGCCGTGATAAGACTGCGATTGCTCGTCATCGTCAAATCATCTCACACCAGCTTTGCCAATTCTTCATTATCGCCGCATCGGGCAAACGAAACTGTCTATTCAATCTAGAACTAGAGACCGTTATTGGATTTCATCAGAGCTTTACATCTTACATAAAATCACACTTTGATCGGAATGTACACTTTGCTACGATCAGTGATCGACAGCTCACGAGCTAATGAGCGGGACCTCGGTCATCGCATCCGGTTGTGAATTAGCGAGACAGCGAATCACTACCACTAAAAGCGAATACTGTCGCGGGATAGGCGTTGCTGATTGAAGAACTTTGGCTCCAGTCATCAACAGGTTTCGTTATTCATCACACTTCGATTGTGCATGGCTGTCAGCTACGGCGTCGGGATGCTCTTCTCGATCAGTTTGTTTTAGGTTTAGAAGGTGTTTAGAGTCTGTGTACAAATTATAAAAGTATTATCCATTGTCAATATTCTCTGTGATTTCTAGTTGTAATCAAAGTATCGTAATGGTTTGATGACGTTTTTTCCCCCATCATCGACTGATCTTTATTTCTTTAAAAGTAGGGACACGTATGCCCTCTACTTTATGCATTCCAGTTCTCATTCTGCAAAGATGGCGGCTATTATGATTTTTCACGTGACTCGTCTGGAAGGGACGACAACGCGTCTCCTGCCATGCATAGAATTCGTGTGGAAAGACTTCTGGCATGTATGCCGGATTCAATAATGGCGTGTTCGTTTTTCCTGCTCCTGACGGGAAGCTCCTTTCACGGCCACTCGAACCCATCTTTTCGCAGACGACTCCAGCCCCAAAGCGGGAAGAAGGAAAATGTACAGGGAACTCCCAGGATAACTTTTTCTTTCCTCGTCCCTCGTCCTTATTCTATCAAAAATGAACACTCGGAAAGTCCATGCATGGGGGCCTTTTTTCTCCCCCATGTCCATCGAGAACAGTGGAAATCGCTATTTCTTCCCTTTTACTCTTTCCTCCAGTGAAATCTAAGGCCTGTACCCCACCACCACGCTTGCTTCCCATCCTTCAGATGACTGCGTAGGGATCCATTGAACATCGACAGCAGTCGCAAGTACCGCCACCACTACTATTACATACACCTCCACCATCACCACCACCACCACCACCACCACCACCACCACCACCACCCCCCCATCACAACCACCATCACCACCTCCACCATCACCACTATCACCACTACCACTATCTCCACCACCACCACCACCACCACCACCACCACCACCACCACCACCATCACCATCACCACCACCACCATCACCACTATCACCACTACCACTATCTACACCACCACCACCACCACTATCACCACCATCACCACTACCACCATCACCACCACCACCACCACCACCACCACCACCACCACCACCACCACCACCACCACCACCACCACCACCATTCTATCATTGCCACCACCATTCTATCATTGCCACCACCATCCCCTACGCCGCAATCACTGCGCTTCCACCATCACCAACACAATCAGCAGCAGTAGCACTACCAACGAACATCATCACTATCATCACCATCAATACCATCAGCACCATTGCCGCGACGACTTCCACAGACATCACCACTATCATTGCCTCCAGCACCACCATCACCACCACCACAACCACAACCACCACCATTATCATGCTATCCCAATCCCCACCACTACTAGCACCTTTCAACAAGACATTATAATGCCGTACCTATCCAAGATGATTCAATGTACCCCGACATATTCACTGCGTCGACACGTACGTCGTCATATTTCCTGGAGAGCAGCGCTGTTGACAGTCGAAAATTGGTCCCAGCCGTCACAGAAACGAGTTACAAACAACAGTCACTAGAATTAGGCTGTTTTTTAAATATGCCTCCTTTCGGGAGAACACGCATGAGAGTCCATGGAATGTGGAAAATCACAACTCACCACTCTTAGTTGAGAGTCATTGGTCATCGCGGGGTTCACTCATTAACTCTCAGTTTCTCTTGCTTAGGTATTATATTTAAATCTATGTTAATTAACAAAAGCAGTACTGGCGGATAGGCTGTTAAATGAAATGCAGTATTTGTGGACTCAAAGGAACCTGCAATGCCAGACGGTGACTGAACTCTCGGGTTGGCATTTGATGACCCAAGCATTGACCTACGACGCATCGACATGGACGTTAATTGAAGTCACGGTCTCGACAGAAAGCAATGTCTCCCTGGCTTTGCTTTATAAAGAGAAGAATGTAGATACGCTATTAATAGTGATGGCTCCGTGCAACGTGTTTCAACTCACAGAATAACTCGACATAAACCAATACGTCTTCTTGCCTATTGCTGTTTTCATGACGGCTCAGCGACGCTGACACTCCTCACAAGAATGCCAATTTAGTGCACACGTTGCAAGCGAAATAGTCGTTGGTCTCATATGCCACAAATGCATCAGACTCTCGGAAAAACCACAACCCAGGGAGGAAAATTCACAGTTCTGGTTATCCCCATCCCTCCGGCCCGTACATCATTGGTTCATCGGTGACCGGTGGGAGCGTCGAATCAATTTGCAGAGCATTTGTTTGCATTGCCCCGCCCAGATACACTGAGCTTCCCCTACACTGGGTGCAAAGCAGGAAAGGAGCTTATTTCATCAATTCCTATCTGCAAGATGGCTGCCACGATTAAGGCTTTCGGCGTATCTCTCGTCCTCCTCTACCTTCTGCAGTCCGCAGGTGAGACCTCCTTGCAGGCATTTCAGTCTTTTCCCAGCAGAGGTGGGCTGAGCTCAGATCTCGGGGATCTTAAATTTTCTTGCTGCAGAGTAAATTGCGGACAGAGAAGTCCGTAGGGAGATCCACCATAGGAGCAACATGGGAAAAGAAACGCATCTATGTTTATGAACGGCTGATTCTGAGATTGTGTAATATCCTCCAGTTTGCAGGTATTTCAGTCATATCCAATGCAGAGCTTGGCCGAATTCGGGACTCAGTTACCCATCTAAGGGTATTTCGACTTTTAACTGCTTAGATATTTTTCAATGCCATTGTTCTAGATGTACATGTAGATAGGTTTTTACAGCATAAGCGATTTGAGAGAAAGAGGTGCGGATGTATCAATCAAAAGCTGCAACTGGGCTGGGTGTTTTTGTCCTCTTATCGCAAATAGGTCACGAGGTCAGCGCAGTGTCGATATTGATTGCTCATGTTCCTTGTGAGAAGTCCTTCCATTTTTTTTTGCCAACCTGGCGCACCTCCGACAGTTCAACAAGTGAAGAGGCAGAAACGGGAACATGAGTAAAACGAGTGGAAATGTGAAGTGTTGATCGAAATGTAAGAGTGTGTATGTGTGTGTGTGTGCTTATGCGTGTGTGTATGTGTGTGTGTGTGTGCGTGTGCGTGTGTGTGTGTATGTGTGTGTTTGGTATGGAGCAATGAAGTTAATCGGATGGATGGAAACATGGATGGATGGAAGGATGAATGGAACGACGGGTGTTTGGATGGATGGATGGATGGATGGGTAGATTGGTAAATGAGTAGATTGGTATATGGGTAGATTGGTAGATGGGTGGATGGACGGACGGACGGATGGATGGATGGATAGATTAATTGGATGGATGGATGAATTAACTGGCTGGCTGGCTTGATGTATGATATTTACGATCTACAAGTCTTTAGAGTCTATGTAAGGCTATTGACGGACAACTGTTTGAAGTAAGAGCAATTCAACATTTCGTTTCCTAGTCAATGGACTTGTACAAAAAGCGCAGGGATGTATGGATAGTTGATTCTCACACTCAAGTTGCTAGATTGTGTGGAGGAGGAAAAGTAGCATGAGGACTCTGGGTAGGGCGTATCGAGGGGTGGAGTGGGGAAGGGGTTGGGGGTGAACGAGGTGGGGGTGGAGACTGAATAGGTGTAGGGGCGAGAATGGGTAATTCCTGGAATGTTGTCACAGCAAGCCCCGCCCAAACACAGAGCTAGCGTGAGAAAGGACGGCGGGGCAGGGGAGGAAAAGGGTGGGAAGGGAGTGGTCCAGCTTTTATGTGCGGTTTTCAACGGCATGCACCAACTGTAGCACACGTTAAGTTTTTCAAGCCGATTTTTCTCCCCATCTGGTCGACCTGCATTTCCATTTTTAAATGTAGGAGCTTTCACGACCTTTTGATGCATTCAAAATACAGCTTTGATAAATTAATTATCAAAGCTATATGTTGAATGCATCAAAAGGTCGTGAAAGCTCCTACATTTAAAAATGGAAATGCAGGTCGACCAGATGGGGAGAAAAATCGGCTTGAAAAACTTAACGTGTGTATGCGCCTTGAGTGAGAAAGATGGGTGGACCGTGCTTGTGTTTGCCTGCACGTCTGTGTGTCAGTGTGTGAGTCTAGGTGTGTGTGTGTGTGTGTGTGTGTGTGTGTGTGTGTGCGTGCGTGTGCGTGCGTGCTTGCGAACGTGTGTGAGTGTGTGTGTTGGAGGACTGGTGGTGGTGGTGGTGGTGATGGTGTGTGTGTGTGTGTGTGTGTGTGTGTGTGTGTGTGTGTGTGTGTGTGTGTGTGAGAGAGAGAGAGATAGAGAAAGAGAGAGAGAGAGAGAGAGAGAGAGAGAGAGAGAGAGAGAGAGAGAATGAGTGTGAGGGAGAGTGAGAGTGAGAGTGAGAATAATATCAGAGGAAGTAGACATTGAAAAAGTAGTTGATAGATTGTTAAATGAAAAAACATATTCTGTCAGTCTCTGTCAGTAAGCAATGTAAAGCATTGTGTTTTGTTTTCTGCATTACAGTCGTGGTACGCGCTGACTACGAGTACTGTGGAGGACAGTTGTGCGCATATGGCTGCTGCGGGACTTCAGGTACCAGATGTTGCACCGGCACTGGCTTTTACTTGTAAGTAGTGCTGCATGGATGAGATAAATTCTCGTAATAGGTGTCGTCGTTGTTTATCTGCAGTCGCACGCCTCCATGAGAGTGAACGTGCCATTTTATTTGTTTTGTTTGGTCGTTGTATGTCTACGCACGAACTTTGTTTTGCGTGAGTGCACGCATCTGATCATTCTAGTTCACTAGTCCACTAGAGACTTGGCCTGCCGGCGAAAGAATATCTAGCACAGTTCATATCACGTGATGGAACTATTCCGTCCGGAATATTCATAAGAAGGTCACACGAGAGGCTTGTGGAATAGCCCTCTGCTCCCTGACATACGCCGTTAAGTAGTTCTAAGACTATTTCGCACAAACCTAATAAATTATGCTTGTTGAGGCAATAAACAAGCGTTTATTCGATATAATAAAATGTTTGTGTCGAAAAGAAAACACGTTTTGACATCTGAATGATTTCTGTAAAAAGTGGGTGAAAATAGTATCCAGAACGAACTATTTTTTGCGCAATGCTGTAATGCAAAGGATCAAGTCAATTATGCATTCATTGCGAACTGCGCCAGAGTCAATACTGACTCGTGTTCACAGAATGCGCATTTGACAGGAGAGCTGAGAAGAGCTCTGGACGTCGGTGATGCTGGAATCACAGTTAGGTACTGTAGCCTACTGATGGGCACACCTTCGATCTGCGGCGACTCATAGCCAGATGTAAAGTGCTGGAGGCTCTGGTGAGGGACTTCCTCTTTGCAGACCACAGCGCTCTTGCTGAACACAGTCAAGAGGACCTAACAGGAGTTTCCAGATAGCCTGTTCTCGGCAGCACGCACCATCGGTCTCATCATCAGCCTGCAAAAGACAGTGGTAATGCTCTAACCAGCACCTGGGCAATATGCCCCAGCGCCAACCATCAAGATCCCAGAGTTGCAGGCTGTGAAGGCCTTCACGTATTTGGGGAGTTGCCTTACATCTGGTTGCAGCATGGACGAAGAAGTTTCCAGCAGGCTTGCTTTGAAGTCGAGCGTGGAGTGAGAGAGGCCTCACCATCCAGCTAAGATCGCTGTCGACAAAGACGTTGCCCTGACAAAGCTGCACTACGGCTGTAAATCTTTGACAATACATGTACACCGCAGGCAACTCAGGATCCGTAATGGATTTCATCTGCGATGCCTCCGCAAAAGTATGAAGATATCCAGGGAAGACAGAACTCCCAACACGAAAGTACTTCGACATAGAAGCCCTCATTTTGAAAGCACAGCCTCACTGGATTGGCCATGTCTTGAGGATGAGTGATGACCGCCTCCCTAAAAGGATCTTCCTCTCCGAGCTGGCTGCCGGAGCACGCGGGCATAAGGGTCACCTCAGGGCTTGCAACATTGAAGCCACAGGCTGGGAGTCCCTGGCTGCAGACCGTGGTGCCAGGCGCACGGCCATTTCCCTGGGCGTCGCAGCCCTCGTGGAGCGGCGACGCTGAGTTTGGGCTAGAAACGCGCCGCCCGCAGAGAGAGAAAAATGGATCCGCTGCTGCTGTAGCATCCTGGTCTGTGACCGCCTCTGTGCGTCGTAGTTCGAGCTGCAGTCGCATCTTCGGCGCCACTGAGACGTCTTCGTCGCCCGCGACGGACATTCGAGAAGAAAAGAAGAAAAGGAGAAGAAAATGTGGTGTGTGTGTGTGTGTGTGTGTGTGTGTGTGTGTGAGAGAGAGAGAGAGAGAGAGAGAGAGAGAGAGAGAGAGAGAGAGAGAGAGAGAGAGAGAGAGAGAGAGAGAGAGAGAGAGAGAGAGAGAGAGAGAATGCGTACTCATGGGTGGACAGAGTGGGAGGGTTGGAACACTGGGAGACGTAGCGTGCTGATGTGAGTGATACTTATTTGAGGAGCAAGACAAGAGAAAGGCAAGGTGATAAGAACTGAGAGACTATTTTTCATCGGGTGATTGCAGCCAATCTACAAGAGCTCAATAAAGACAGAATTGTCATGTAAAATCGCACACACACAAAACGCTGAAAAGTTAGTAGCTATTTACATGACATGAATGCATATGCATTTTTAGTGGATACTTAATGCTTCGACATAACAAAATGAACCTATATTTTCCGAACGTGGTCATGTGTATAAATACATATAAACCGCAACTTTTAACCTACCAAAGCGTACCATGTCGACTTACCTTTTTTTCAGCTCGCTTTCGGGCGGCTACATAGCCGCCATAGTGATCGGATGCATGGTCGTCATCGGCAGCATCACAGCCTGCATCTTCCGTTGCAAGCGAGGCTACTGGTACAGGCCCGCACCTGTGGTCTACTCCCAACATGCTGTTTCCCCCACCACTGTCATCAACACAGCCGCCAGTGAGTTATCTTCCTTGATTCCACGGAGTTATCTCCCTTTTCCTTTGATGTTTTCTACATGTGTATTCTCTCATCGGGAGCTTAACGTTTCCGCAATAATGGATGAATGAGTGAACTAATAAATGAATGAATGAATGAATAAAAATGTACGACGTATCAGTCTTTGTAGGTTATATAAGACCACTAACTTCAAAATCTCCAGAGCTGGCTGAGTAAGGGCAAGTGTCACTTTTCCCCGACA
The DNA here is from genome assembly GCA_034096865.1 of Theodoxus fluviatilis. Classification (NCBI taxonomy): domain Eukaryota; kingdom Metazoa; phylum Mollusca; class Gastropoda; order Cycloneritida; family Neritidae; genus Theodoxus; species Theodoxus fluviatilis. Next base: position 90,151 of record JAWQFJ010002839.1, read on the forward strand.
CTCGCCTCTCTGTTTTTGCGTAAGGAGACGCAGTGAGTCTATGCATTTACTTACCCCCTTCCCACTGGGGGGTTTCCCCAATAAATCATGCCCGTAGATGTGTGGGTTAATGTTTCTACTTACAATTTATTCGCAAGGTCATGATTTTCAATGAAGAGATTCGATTGCAAAAGCATAAAAAAGAATGTATATAAACGTTGGGTGGTTAATAGTGCTGTTTGCGATTACATATACACGTATTAGCACTGGCAGTATACAAAGTTATGCTGCGTGATGCCACATCCTTTGAAAATCACACCTATAAAAGTCTGCACTGTTTGTACTGTTGATGATGTGACATTTTTCAGCGTCAGGAATCTACGAGACATAGGTTAAATGCCCTTAGGTTCCATGCAGTTTCCCTCTGGTATCGTGTAGAAACAGACATGGTCGATTGTCTTCAGAAACTGATATAATTCTAAACCAAATAAATGTCGTCTTGACAATGAGCGACTTTTTTGAAAATTATCTCCCTTGCCGCCGCTTGGCGGCGCGTCGGCTCTAAGGGCCTTGGTTGGTACACAGGACAAGTTCTTTCGCGTAGATTAGACCTGAGTGTTCGAGGTTTTTTAATTGTTTCCTTGCTGTCGCTTTCAAATCTGTTCACAGTACTAGGCTGGCTGGTTTACTTAGATGTGATTTTTTTTAATGCGTGCTAGCTGATATTAGGTTTAGAGCTTGAATTTTCAATGATATTACGCTTACAACTCCAGTTTTCGAACCAATGAAAACCACGGAAAGAGATGGCCGTTTCTTTCCTTGCATCTCATTGGCCAGGTTGTCATGAGGTCAGACTGATCACGCGCTGACCTCATGACAGTTGTAAGCGGAAAAAGCGAGTTGTAAGCGTAGATGTGATTTTTTTTAATGCGTGCTAACTGATATTAGGTTTAAAGCTTGAATTTTCAATGATATTACGCTTACAACTCGCTTTTTCCGCTTACAACTGTCATGAGGTCAGCGCGTGATCAGTCTGACCTCATGACAAGCTGGCCAATGAGATGCAAGGAAAGAAACGGCCATCTCTTTCCGTGGTTTTCATTGGTTCGAAAACTGGAGTTGTAAGCGTAATATCATTGAAAATTCAAGCTCTAAACCTAATATCAGCTAGCACGCATTAAAAAAAATCACATCTAAGTAAACCAGCCAGCCTAGTACTGTGAACAGATTTGAAAGCGACAGCAAGGAAACAATTAAAAAACCTCGAACACTCAGGTCTAATCTACGCGAAAGAACTTGTCCTGTGTACCAACCAAGGCCCTTAGAGCCGACGCGCCGCCAAGCGGCGGCAAGGGAGATAATTTTCAAAAAAGTCGCTCATTATACAGATAATAACTCTACATGGGCTGCGTTCAGGCTTCAACTCCTCAGGCACTGCGAAGGCGCAGCATAGTTGGCAGGCACTCAACCACACTCGGCATTGAACGACTCGACTGCAAAGCGTCTACAGCAACATAGCGGACAAGAGGAAGTTGGCATTGATAGCGGTTGTTATTATGCAGGAAGAGGATAACGCATCTGATAATGAGGATGGCATTATCAGTAAAGTGTTTGCACAAGGTGATAATGTGACGGAACCTCTCAGCCTCAAGCGCGGTGGCAAGAGGAAACACCGCGACGAGGGAAATAATTATTCCCGCTTCCACGTACGCCGAAGTTGTCTCGGGAATCATAGGTGACTAATCGTTCCGATTCCATTTTCGCACGAAGAGCTCGACTTTTCAGATGAGATTTCAGCTTTACTTGTACATCTTAGTTTCTGACGTGATAACTATATCAGATCAGCCATTCTACTGAATCAATGAAACTGGATGGCGATGGTCGGATCGCCGACTCCCTTCTATTGTTTGTTTACATCCTTTCCTACCTTGGTGAACGGACGATAATGTTTCGCCTGCAGCCTCCCGACCCCGCAGCTGAGCGAAGGCCTGCGGAGGTCAGCTGCAGGCAGCCTGAACGACGTTGTAGGTGAAATGTAGCTCTGCGCAGTCCTTCGAAGAGCGGGTTGAACGCGCCCCTGGTTTCGTTGTGTATTCATGTTCGTGGAAAAAGGTTGTCAGCAGATCCCACATAAGATGAATGTCTGGGCTTTTTCGTCGGAGTATTTGTCAGTTGTGTGAGGACTGCATCCTTTTCTTTGTATTGTTTTGTCTCCATGTTTTGATTGCTGACGAATGAGTCAAGCCCTTTTCTCGTCTCCAAGTACTGTTTATCAATTCACCTGTAAAAGTCGAATAAATCCCTCTCTAATATGTACATAATTCTTATGCATGTCAGCTTTTTAATGTGTGTATAACTTTTAAGTGTTTGGTGTTTTCATATTCTTGCAGACTCCTTGTACATCACTACATTCCACGCGGCGCCGGTTAAGCAACAGGCGCACGTTGTTCATTCTGTTACTGTCTTCTGCAGTGTCTCCTGGAACGGCCTACCCCTGCCCTCCAGCTCAGCAGTTCCCGATGTCACTCCAGGGAAAAAATCCCTAAATCCCCCCAGCAGCCAGCCCAGGACAACCCTGCCTTTTCCCCCGAGCGTGGTCAGCAGCATAGTCACCAGATGATGGAGTTCGAGTTCAATCTTAAATTCAATTCGAACCGAATCCTTTCATTATGTTTTTTATGAAACGGTGTGCATTTAACAGTCATTCATCAGTCATCAGTTTAATCCGACCTCAAAACAAGCATTGAAAGCATCTGTCATATAATTGTTCATCCACTGGTCCTGTCTGTCACATACACACTTATACAACACAACAAGAATAATTTCAAAACATTTTGTCTAAAATTATCACAAATAAACATGATACATACTAGCAAAAGGTGAGTTCCTGTTGTCTTTTTCATGATGTCATAAAACTGTTTTCCCATGTCGTAGAATGTCTTCGTTTCTTTTACGGAATGCTTCATGATAAAACGCAACAACATTTAGCACTATGAGGTATCAACGCAATACATAATGATGTATGACACAGTACGAGATAACGCAATTTGATTGGATGGAAAAGTCAAGGTAACACCACACGAAACAATTGAAAAAAAATCAAATCTACACGATAAAACGCACTGTACTAAATAGTATTTTTTTAAATAATCCAATGGAGGCGTTTCACAAAATACATATCCAATGAAAAGCAAAAGCCTTGCTGTAAAAGCTAGCTGCTCAATAAATACAAGTTTACCGTGAAACAGAAGTCGGTGAGCATTCTGCCTTTTGATTTTTTTCGAGACCATGTCGTTGCTTGTCTATTAGATAGCTAGCTCCTTATCCGTGCTATTGCCTTACATTCACTCGCAAAGGCAGTACTAGCGGATAGGTTGCTGAATACAATTAAGTATTCATGGACCCAAAAGGAAACTTCTATGCTGGGAAGCGATTGAAGTTTCAGATTGGCATTAAAGACCTCAAGCATCGACATACCAAGCGTTGACGTAGTGGTTATCAGAAGTCTCGTTTGCGTTTAGAGCAACAAACAGCTTGACAAAAGAGAGGCTTGTCGATAAGTTGGCTCTCTGCAACTCGACCCAGCTCATGGCTTTACTCGACAGAGACCAGCATGTCCTGGTGCGTAGTGCTGTTTTCATGACGGCTGAGCATCGCTGACATTCCTTACAAGAATGTTCATAGAATGCACTTCTTGCCAGAAAAATAGTCGTTGGCCTCATTTGCCACAAGTGCATCAGGTTCTAGACATTCTGTAGGCAGGCAAAAAAATCCCAATACTCGTTATCTCAACCACTCAGGCCTGTGCTTCATTGCTTTATCGGTGACATGTAGGTGAGCCCAGTCCAGTTTCAGCGAGTTTGTTTGCATTGCCCTGCCCAGATACAGAGAGCAGCCCCTTCGCTGGGTTTAATCAAAGCAGGAAGTGAACAGGCAAGATGGCTGCCACGATCAAGGTTCTCAGCGTATCTCTCGTCCTCCTCTACCTTCTGCAGTCCGCAGGTGAGACCCCCTTGCAGGCATTTCAGTCTTTTTTCAGCAGAGATGGGCTGACGTCAGAGCTCTGGATTCTTTCATCTTTCACTGCAGAGTAAATTGCGTCCATTCAACAGCAGAAAGACAAGCTGGAGCGTGTCGTGCACGCTGCTGGCAGGATCATTGGCCGTGATCTGCCCTCCCTAGCCTCTATCTACGCCCAGCGCATAGTACGCAAGTCCCGTAAGATTGTGGCGGACCCCTCCCACCCTGCTTGTTCCCTCTTCCAGCTCCTTCCCTCTGGCCGTCGTTTCAGGTCCCTCAAAACGCGCACATGCCGTTTTCAGAACTCGTTCTTCCCCACGGCGGTGACGGAGCTCAACGCTGTCCAGAACCTCCCCAGGCAGCTTTGCCGCCGCTGATCCTGTCGGCGGTGCGCACACACTTCTCCACATCTATGACAGTGCCACTTTCTCTTTTGTGCTTCCTCTGGGTTATATGGACTGCTACTGAGTGTGGTTGGGGGTGGGGGGAGGGGTGGGGGAGGGGGTGGGGGTGGGGAAGGGTTGGTCTTCTTGTAGCTTTCACTTGCGCAGGGTTGTTTTTGTATTGTTCTATTGTATTCTTTTGTGTGGTGACGGGGGGTGGGATGGGGGTGGGGGGGTGGGGGGGGGGGGGGGGGTACGTCTTAGTGGTCTTGTCTCTGTTCATATGTATTATTTATTGCCACTTAAAAGGGGGGTGGGTGGGGGGGTGTATCATCTTAGTTTGTTCCTCTTTTGTCAACAGTTCTTAAATAGTAACTTTAACTGTTCATTGTATATTGC
>JAWQFJ010002839.1:102431-107431 GCA_034096865.1 Theodoxus fluviatilis
ACATTTTGCTCGACCCATCCATAAGCACTGTACAGGATGTTCCAATCTTTAACTGATGTTCGAGGTTTTTTTTCTCATGTCACTATACATTGCACAGGAACCGAGAAATGGTTTTTATCATCATTTTCCAGACAGCATGGGCATTTCAAATCTTTGTTGAATCGGTCAAAACGGTGGCTGCTTATTTCAGGTTGTTAATGCCAAACCGAAATCGTGTGTAGGCATCGCTGAACGTCTTTATTGTCAAAATTGAAGGTACCTTCCTTCCCCAAAGGCAGTTTGAAGGAAGAGTACCAGTGATATATGTCCCTAGTAGTGACGTTTTCATCCCAATGCTGGCCGTGACAATCTCAAAGGAAGGTTTTATCGTTGCCGACGCCATCATTGAGCCAGAAGTACACACAGCCATATTAATACTAGCAATGTTTTTACTAAGAATGTCCAGTTTCTGCTCATAGGCACGCATAACTCTAGAAGAGCTAAATAGGTTTGTTTAGGAAACCTGTTGATTTGCATTTTACTTATTTTAAGCCAGTATTTAATTGTCCCTGTGCAGCCTGAGATAGACAAGAGGTATCCTCCTAGCTATCCTTTTACCATGGGGTTTGATATACGGCAATCCAGACTTAGGATCCTCTTTCAGGTGAAAGTATGTGCCGTTTCCACTCTCTCTCTCTCTCTCTCTCTCTCTCTCTCTCTCTCTCTCTCTCTCTCTCTCTCTCTCTCTCTCAGCATTACACCAAAGATTATAGGTTACACATGTGTAACCTATAATCTTTGATTACACTAACTCCACAGTTCTGCACCATACAGTAGGAAAGATTGCATCTTTGAGTCGAACAGCTTAAAAATACGGTTGTGCTTATGTTATCTGTTATCGAGCTCGAACTCTCTCCCTATGAAATGTAAATACCTTGCTTTCTTCTTCTTGGTCTTGTTGTTTGTCTGCTTGATTCCGGAGGGCTGGATGTTTCATTATTGTTGGACAGAAGACTTCATATCTCTTCTTAAGTTCTTATTCCTTTATTCATAGCAGCAAGATACAAGATGTTACACTGCCTAACATTCTCTGCCTCTGCCTCTCTAACTCTCTGACTACATTCTCTCTCCGGATCTGACTCCGTCTCTCTCTCTCTCTCTCTCTCTCTCTCTCTCTCTCTCTCTCTCTCTCTCTCTCTCTCGTTCTCTCTCTTTTACTAACTATCCAAATAACTGAGATTCCATTCTTCCTACGTATGTTATCAGACAGGCAAGGGATCTCCCTACATGGCCTTGCGTAATGCCAACACCAGAGGTAGGGAAGCGGGGAGTGATGAACAGAGGTCTTGAGGGGGGGGGGGGGGTGTCTCTGGAGAAGCAGCACGATTCTGCTTGCTCCGCAGAATCCTCGCCTACTAAGAATAAACTCTACTGACCTAATTTCTGGGGCAGATACCCGGATGTAGGCATACAGCAACTCTCTCTATTTTCCAGCCTAATGCTAGCTCTTTCCAGCATAACACTTACATTCTGCAAAGTCCATATAGTCTTCAATATTTGTACAACTCCCTGCTTCCCTTTTGTTGCTAATTTATTTAGATGGACAGTAAATGATCGTCTAGTGGAGAATGTAAATCCTAGGCACTTAAAATTATTCACTATCTCCAAGTTCCTGTCAGCCAGGCGCCATCTTTCCCCGTTTGCTACATGACCTCCCTTCTGGAAGGCCATTATCTTAGTTTTGTGTAAGTGAACTCTCAGACCCAGATTGTTAGATATACAGACAAGATTGTTTAACTGGTTTCGTAGGCCTGAGGGTGTTGTTGAAAGAAGAACAATATCGTCAGCGAATAACAGAGCAAAGATTTCAAGCATATAAGGTTGTAGTTGGACCCCATGTGTACCCATTTTACGAATATAGTTCGCCACCACATTGAAAGAAAGCGAAACAAATGTCGAGCTCTCTTTTGCTCCCTGTTTCACGCATGAGGTACATCTGAAGAAGTCTGACGTCATATTATGCAAGAGCCATGGCAGAAGCTGCAGAGAGGGCATCAGTTTGGATCTGGATGCGCCGAATCACCAGAGACCAGAGCACCGCTGCTCACCAGTAGCGGAAGCAGACAACCCCCACCCCACTATGCACGCAAGTCGTGCAAGTTCAGGGCAGCAGATGGGCACCTGGAACTTTAACCAGGTGTGGCCCTCCCCCCGAGAGTGTCAGGAAGTTTAAAGGGCCGAAACACTTGTCGACGGAGGCTCTTCCTCTGAAGACCATCTGCTGCCTCGCCCCGTTGGGAGTTTCTTGCTACAATCTGACGCACGCTTCGACATTTGCATACATAGCTTGTAACATAAATTTAGTTGAAATACCTGCCTTTTCAAGAATATTTCATAGTTATTTTCTGTCTACAGAGTCAAATGCTTTTTCATATTCCACAAAAGCAACAAAAATAATTCGTTCGTCCCTCACCATAAACATGCCTAAGAACTGTGCAGTAGTACAGGGTGTCCACATGATCAATAGTTGAATATCCATTTCTAAAACCTGCCTGTTCTGTACTAATTTTATTTTTTTCTTTTGTCCAACAACATAATCGTTTTGTCAAAATCGTAACAAACACTTTACTAATGGTATTTAGTAGCGAAACCCCTCTGTAGTTGTTAAGGTTCAGCTTGTCGTCCTTTTTATGCAGAGGAACTATGAATGAGCGGGGGCATTCCCATGGAAAATAGCCGGAGCTATACCGGACACTTACAAAATTTGTCAAGAAGGGAGAAATTTAATAACTACCCACTCTGTAGCTTTCAACTGAGATTTTGTGCAGCTCTGGCGACTGTTTTGGTCTTATTTTGTGCATAGCAGCCATCACTTCGTTTATGGATATGGGACAATGTAGAATGGGGTTGGTAACGGTTAATTCTTTATTCACTGTTTCCCTGGAGGCACCTTCTGTCATTAAATTTACATTACAATTACGTAGAAGAGAGAGAGAGAGAGAGATAGAGAGAGAGATAGAGAGAGAGAGAAGGGTAGAGGGGAGAGGAGGGAGGGAGAGAGGGAGGGAGAGGAAGAGAGGGAGGGAGAGGGAGGGAGAGAGAGAGAGGAGAGACAGAGACAGATGTATAAATGTGTGTGTGCGCGCGCGTGGGTGTTTGTAGGTAAGAATGCGTGCACATGTTACGTGTGTTTGAGTACCTACGTGTGTGGGCAGAGTGGAAGGGCTGGAACACAGGCGTGCTGATGTGAGAGATATTTATTTGCATACAATCAAGCATGGAAAGGCGAGGGGGAATAGAATCGACAAAGTATTCTTCATTGCAGCTGATCTACAAGTGCTCAGTAAGGATATAATTATAATGTAAAAAAGAACAACCTGAAAAAGTAGCTATTTACAGTACTTGAACGCACGTGCATTTTCCGTGAATTCGTAATGGCTGGACATAACAAGATGAGCCTATATTTTATTAACGCTGTCGTCATATACATGTAATCAAATACATAAATACATATAAATCGCAACGATCAACCTGACCGTTCATACCATCTCGATTAATCACATTTTAATCTCTTTTCTTCAGCTCGCTTACGGCCGGCGTCATAGTCGCCATAGTGATCGGATGTTTGGTCTTCATCGGCAGCATCATAGGCTGCATCGTCTGTTGCGTGCGAGGCTGTTGTCACAGACCCGCACCTGTTGTCTACTCCCAATACGCTGTTTCCCCCACCACTGTCGTCAACCCAGCCTCCAGTGAGTTGTCTTCCTTGATTCTACAGAGTTATCTCTCTCCCACGTTGATTAAGTTGTCTTTCGCTCTTTCTTCTCACCCTGGGAGTTTAACATTACCTTCAACAATAAATAAACCAATGAATAAAGTTGTACGGCCAATGAACCTTTGAAGGCAGTTCAAACCACGAGAACGGCTCCGAGTGGGAGCAAGTCATGCCTTGGTTCCACTGTTTTTCTCCCTTTACAAATCACTATACTTACCCCAAACTCTCGGGGTTCCCCCCACCCCCCACCCCACCCCCAATACGTCATGGCCATGAATGTTTTCGATGATGGGAATCGTTACAACTAATTTGCGTTGGTGTAACTATTATCACAATGAGTAGATTGCATAAGAATTAGAAGTATATTGTAAGGTTAGGATGGTCGTTCGTAAATCTCTTCATGTGTATTGCCAGTTGGTGTATTTTTGTCGCGTTATACCATTTCTTTCTAAAAGTATGCATGGAATAATTAGTGTTGTTTGTAATTTCGAGGATGTAACATTTTTCAGTGTCAGGAATGTATGTGCTCTGAAGTTCAAAGCCACTTCCCTTGGATGGTGTAGAAATTGACATGCTCAGTTTTCTTGAGATATTGATATAATATTAAGCAAAACAAATGTTGTCTTTAAAATGGTACAGGAAAAATTCCATTTATAACTTTAGTACCTGATTTCTCTATTCAGTCATTTTTGTGCAGAAAGGTTTTTGGTAGAGATCTCCCACAGAAAGAATTTCTGGGCTTTCAACTTACAGTGTCAGTGGTGAGAGGAGTACTCCTTCCTTTGTCTTGTTCTGTCTCCGGGTTGAGTTTGCAGCCGAAGGACTGTTGCATCTTTCTCATATCAATTCAGTGTTCATTAGATCATACGTGCAATTCGAATGGGTCCATCCCTAAAATCTCTACATGATCTATGCAAATGTACCGAAATATGTTTTGAGCATACTTTCTAGGTGAATTTTTTTATACCGTCGCCTTATATTTTCCCAAACGAACCAGCGGTAAATCACAACATTCCATGTGGTACCGGTTCAGCAACTGATGCACGTTGTTTAATCTGTTGCGGTTGTCCACAGTGTCTCCCGGAACGGTCTACCCCTATCCACAGGCTCAGCAGTACCCGATGACACCCACCAATTATCCCCATGGTGCATATCCCTACACCCCCCAGCAGCCAGCCCAGTACAACCCTGCCTTCTCCCCGGAGCATGGTCAGCAGCCCCCGGCCTACACCCCCAATAAGTACTG
>JAWQFJ010002839.1:109931-119931 GCA_034096865.1 Theodoxus fluviatilis
CTATCAGCTTTTGCAGGCTATATTAGTCCAAGCAATACAATCACTAGAGGAGTCCAAGTAAGCGCAAATCAAGTCACGATGTCCCTATTTATTCGCCTCTTACGAATCGTGTAGGGAGACACGGTGGGTCCATTCTTTTAACCCCCAACCCACAGGGGGAAATTCCTCATGAGCAAGACTTCATACCAAAGTAAATACTATAAAAGTTACGTCAGACGTTATTTGCTATGCATGGGCGATGATTTGCGATGTGGCTGTGACTGTAGTGGTATGTAGTAACTAGCCAGTAGGAATCCCTGGATTCCCGTCTTTGTGCGCAAGTTCAAGCGTCTTTGGCTGTCGTCTGCTTTATGACATATTACTCATTATGTGCGCATACATATCCTCATGCAACTCATCTGCAAAGTCCAATAGGTAAGGCTTCCTTTAATGGGCCACATTAGTGGACGTCCAAGGAGAGGGGTACTTGAAGCTGACGTGCTACACCACCTAGCGGGCCATATCACCTTATTGGCTGAGATTCGCTGGGTATTTACATAGGCGTTTATACTCGAGACAGGGCCTCATATGGTGTTGTGGACGAGTCTGCGATCGAGCTCACTGTAATTCGGTTGTCATTATGCGTGGGAGTCACAGCGGATTAAATGGCCAACATCACCGATGTTGTTGCTTTGCACAAGTCAGCGATTGAGTACATGATAATTTGGTCGTCATGCTGTGTGGTAGTCACTGCGAAGTAAACGACATCGATGTTTCGAATGTGCGATCAATCACGATATGTAGTAAAAATCTATTCGGAATCACTACACATCAGTTGCAGAGGATGTTAATTCTGAATTCTTCTGTCATGCAGCCAGGATCTCGAGAACGTGTAAAAGGTATTAACCGGTGCATGGTACGTCGTTGTGTGCATAGTACATGATAGATGTGTGCTTGAGTTGACGTGTTAGCAATGATTGTAGGTTACACAAAGATAGTTAATTAGCTCATTGTTGTGAGGATCGAGACACGTTGCGCCCCAAGCGGGAAGGAATATGGGTGAATCAAGGGAAGTAATCACACCGCTTAGAGACATGTAAAACTGCTTGTTTGTCGACGCGTTTCTGATGCGTTCCGATCATGTTTGTGAATAAATTTACGGTGTAATGTGTAATAAAACGATTTGCTGCAATAATGGGGGTGTTTTGGCTTTGTTTTTTGTAGCAGGCGTTGTGAAATCGAAATATTTGGTTCATCGAAATGGATGGTTCTGCGCATGTCCGTGAGCCTATAGTCCGTTTAAACATTGCTCTGTCAGTGGAGACGCTACTGACTTCGCACACAAAGATAGTTCATTAGCTCATTGTTGTGAAGGAATATGGGACGCCAAAAACATGGCGGAAAAACACAGGATTGCGAATGGCCACTGCAGCGCTATTAACTGTGGCAACAACAGAAAGAAACGCCCAGAGCTTTCGTACTTCAGGTCTCCACTGACAGAGCAATGTTGAAACGGACTATAGGCTCACGGACATGCGCAGAACCATCCATTTCGATGAACCAAATATTTCGATTTCACAACGCCTGCTACAAAAAACAAAGCCAAAACACCCCCATTATTGCAGCAAATCATTTTATTACACATTACACCGTAAATTTATTCACAAACATGATCGGAACGCATCAGAAACGCGTCGACAAACAAGCAGTTTTACATGTCTCTAAGCGATGTGATTACTTTCCTTGATTCACCCATATTCATTCCCTATTGGTGCGCTGCGTTTCCGAGCGTCTTGTAACTTTATATAGCAAAAGCTCGGCATGAGCTATCTTTGTGTAACCTATAATCTTTGGTGTTAGTCAGTTATACGCGTGTGTTAGCAACTCTCAGCCAATGAGGTGATGTGGCCCGCTAGGCGGTGTAGCACGTCAGCCTCAAGAACCCCTCTCCTTGGACGAGTGCACTAGTGTGGCCCATTAAAGGAAGCCTTACCGTCCAATATTTCATGGCAATGAAATATAATTTTATTGTTGATTTTTTCATCATCTCCGTTTTGTCCAGTTTCCTTCGTTGCTGTTGCCGATCAAACTTGCACGAAAACGCTGTCAACTTAAGTGTTGACTATTATGTTTTCGCTCCAGCCTCAGCTCGCTATGTTCTCATCAAACTCGTGAGATCCTGGAGGTTCGTCGACACACATTTCGTCGTCTACAAAAATAATATGATTTGATTTTAATAATTTTTATGACAAAAATGGAATTTAAATGTATCGTTTTCATGGCATCAGATAAAACTAACTTTGTACCCAATGTCAACAGATGCTTCGGCGTTTAGGTGCGTCAATCCACATTTCCGTTAAAAAAAAGTAGGAGCTTTCATGCCCTATTGGTGCCTTCAACATACAGCTTTGGGAAATTAATGCTGTGCATATTGCTTACAGTTCCTTCGGATGGATTTCAAGTATCCCAAAATACAGCGTTTTCTGCATGAACCAAAGACAACAATGGCGGCTAAACTCGCTGAAACTACGGCTGTCCTAATGGGTCCTGGCTGTAGTAGAATTTGGGTTGGTTTACTACATCGTTACTTGTGAAGAAACCACCACAATCGACTCATGCATCCCTAAGTAGTGATTTTACTGGAATAGTTTACATTTACTCACATAGTAAGACGTTACTTCCCTCTTATGCACACGAGCCCTGGTCTTTAATATAAGATAGCTGCCACGATCAAAGTTATCGGCATATTTCTCGTCCTCTTCCTTTCGGTGTCCGCAGGTAAGACCCCTTGCAGACATTTCAGTCTTTTTCCAGCAGAAGTGGGCTGAGCGCAGATCTCGGAGTTATTCTAATCTTTCACTGCAGGGGAAATTGCGTACAGGGAGGTCCATAGGGAGGTGAACCATAGGACACAACAGCTTGCAAAATTTCAACTTAACAGTCTTTCTCAGGTACAGGGTAAAAGTAGTACTGAACTGCTGTGCGACTGGACGGTAATCAAAATAACTTTATTTACCAGTTCTCTGTTTGATTTTGTTGTGTTTTGTTTGCTATTTCATCGGTCACCTGCGGTTCACTTGTCGCGGAGACGCTTCATATAATTACTGTGGATGAAATCTTGGGGGGGGGGGGATTCCGTCTTTTTCTTTCTATCAACTTTTCCTCCCTCTCTATCAAATTTCCCTCCCTCCCTCCCTCCCTCTCTCTCTCTCTCTCTCTCTCTCTCTCTCTCTCTCTCTCTCTCTCTCTCTCTTTCTCTCTTTTTCTCTCTCTCTCGCTCTTTCTCTCTCTCTGTCTCTGTCTCTCTCTCTGTCTCTCTCTCTCTCGCTCTCTTTCTCTCTCTCTGTCTCTCTGTCTCTGTCTCTCTGTCTCTGTCTCTCTGTCTCTGTCTCTCTGTCTCTCTCTCTCTCTCTCTCTCAATCTCCTCTCTGTCTTTCTGTCTGTCTCTCTGTCTGTCTCTCTGTGTCTCTGTCTCTCTCTCTTTCTCTCTCTGTCTCTCTCTCTCTGTCTCTCTCTCTGTCTCTCTCTCTCTCTCTCTCTCTCTCTCTCTCTCTCCTCATTGCAAAAATCGGGAGAAAAACCGTTACAGACTCATCGCCAGACTCTTTGCAGGAGCTTTATGGAGGAGAAAAATCAATGGCAGCCACCACTGTGCTGAACAGCTCGGTCTCAACAGACTCCCGCTTGATTTACCGACCGTGTCCAAGCTGGGGGTAGGCAAAAGGAAACCAGTCACTGACATGTTTACCATTCCCGGCTTTCTTTTCAGTCGCATGCCATGGATAAACCTCACATGTATATGTGCTGTGGCAGGGCCGGATCAAAGTTTTTTTGAGGGGGGGTGCTTTAAAATTGTTTTAGGGTCTTCTCATCGAAGTGGCGAAGCCACGAGTGCGTGCCTGCGAAGCAGGCACGCCCCTCTAGGGGGGTCCGGGGGCATGCCCCCCCGGAAAATTTTGAGAAAAATGGTGCAAATCTGTGCAATCTGGCAGTGCGGTCATTTCCAAGAGTTTTTGTTTGGTCACAGATTCTTCCTGTCTCTGCCCGGGTTTGATTTGTCTGTGCGAGTAGCAAAAGGAAGGCATCTTAATATAGCAGCACCCCCCCCCCCCTCCCTCCCCAGCTACCTTGGCTGCCAAGTAGAGTGTGCTTATACCAAGTGGAGAGTAGTACAGCATCTGGGCCCAGCATCATTTAGCCCCCCCCCCCCTTTGTTCCCAAGCTTTTACTAACTATACTGTCTCTGCTACCATGCAAAGTGGGCCGATATCCGATGAGGTGGGAAGTAGATCAACATATTTGAGCAACCACCCCCCCCCCCTCCCTCCTTCCCCCAACTCCCGGCTGCCACGGAGGTTTTTTTTTTTTTTTTTTTTTTTTTTGGGGGGGGGTGCTCGAGCACCCCCAGCACCCCCCCTAGATCCGGCCCTGTGTGGACATGGCTACGATCGGAAAGGCTACGGGGTTTCCATGAGAGCAGGCGATCTTGGCCGTGGCATATCAGTTGACTTGAAAGATACGGACGCTACCAACAACAGGATCTTCCTTATGTGACTATCTTTAGACTGGAAGCGTGAGATCAATGCGGAACCGCTGGACGTCACTTTGAGAAGTGGATAATGATTCTTTTCTCCTCCATTGCTTCAATGGTATGGCCGAAGACCAAAGATTATAGTGAGATATTATGTAATATCAATACGCAATTGTTATTAATAATGGTGCATTCGTAATAGACGTGAGCTCCCCTATCCCCTCCTCGCTCGCCTTACTGCTGTTTGAGCCTGCTTCATGCAATGAAATAACCATCTTTGCGTTGATTTAACACGTCTGGAATGTCGCAACGACAGGTGCTAGTTTTCTGTTCGAGTGGTAGGTGTTGCGGAAGAATGTGAACGGATTTTGTAGCAAAGAATGTGTAGCGACAGGATTGTGTAGGATTGTTTGTGCATGCGGATGTAGATTGTGTATGTTAAAGAATGTGTATTGTTTAAAGAATTGTGCTTGCAGAGGGTAGAAGCGCTCACCTTTCTTTGTCTTGACGGACAAAGAGAGATGGCCAAAGGGGTCAGAATGACTCAGCATCTTCTTTGTCTTGGCAGACAAAGAGAGATGGCCAAAGGGGTCAGAATGACTCAGCATCTTCTTTGTTCGTTGGGGGAGGGGTCAGGATGGCTCAGCCCCCCTTGCGAACAAAGAAAGGTGAGTCAGCAGAATGACGGGTGGGGGGTGGAGGCTTCGAAGCCGCTCTAACTTCCCATACATTAAGTGTCTGACCTCCTGATTGGACCCCAGGGCGGAAACGGAAGAGGTCGCCGGGAAGATTAGCCTCTAACCCAAAGCAAGCAATATATATATATATATACGATGTGCATGTCACTGAGAGAAAGAGAGAGAGAGAGAGAGAGAGAGAGAGAGAGAGAGAGAGAGAGAGAGAGAGAGAGAGAGAGAGAGAGAGAGAGAGAGAGAGCGCATTGCAGGAGTGTCTGAGACTTACAACTGGAGAACTTTTTCAGCTTCCGCCCTCCAGTTTTCGCTCGGTGTGGCGTTGCAGTATTACTACCGGCAACATCTAGACTCTTCACGCAGTTCTAAGAAACGCATTAAAGAGTGCAGTTGTCCATGCTGTATCACTTTGGAATAAATATTCATTGCGTGACCAAAAAATCAAATTAAAACGCGGTTTCAACCAGTGCATGTTATACTGAGATAAACACTTTTGTCAGTCTGTTAGGTTATACAATATAATGAGCATTCCGTGTTCAACCAATTTCTTCATAGAGTCTGAAATATGCATTTTTAAGTATTGCAATTGGTATTGTAAACGCACTGGTCCCTCAAAATAAAGTACCTTTTATCTTTGATGCAGTAGCAGTCTGACGGTAATCATTAGCACTGCATTATTTAAACGTATTAAACATACTGATATCCCATAAATAAGTATCTGTATATTTAACTATCAAATAAATACAGTGTCCAGAAATATGTTAACGTTTTAGTTTTGCACTTGAACACGTTCGTTCAATTTCGTTAAATCAATACATTTTGCATGTTTACTTAATTGTCTAAACGTAATATTATTTCATGTTGTTTTCCTATGTAAACATTGTCACTTAAAACTGATCTGTTTAATAATGGTCTTCACGAGGAGCTATTGTGAATTGTTGTTGGTTGATTTCCATTGCATACTCTGTTGTATTCATTCACAAATCAATTTTCGCACATAAGAAATAAAACTGTGTTTTCCTTCTAAAATTTGTCAGATTATGTAACGAAATTGTTTTTGAGTTTGTCCCTAATGACAAATGTTCACGCACAAACTCGAACTAAGCTGCCATTTGGACCACATACTGTGATGAGGCACATGCGTGCGTGCCTCGTCATCTTGTTCTTCCTGACAAGACGTTGTGGACAAAACATGTACATGTTTGCCAAGCTGCTCTTCGATCCCACGGACCAAAAGTTGTACATGCAGCTATGGGCCTGCACGCAAACTTACACATACTCGCACAAATATGCGCCTACAGAATGTGTGATCGCTCACTTACACGAATACCTAAGCACACGTGCACATACGCACGCACACGCAGATATTCACGTATCTCCGCTTGCACACACACTCGCGCGGACGCACACATAAATGCCTGCACGCGCGGCTATCCTGGAAACCAAGGTGGCGGCGTCTACGTGGGGACTTTGGGAAACGGTTATGACGGTGCTGGAAACCCTGGCTACGGTGGTGCCAATGGGCCCACCTATGGCAACCAAGGCGCCGGAAACCCTGGCTACGGTGGTGCCAATGGGCTCACCTATGGCAACCAAGGCGCCGGAAACCCTGGCTACGGTGGTGCCAATGGGCCCACCTATGGCAACCAAGGCGCCGTCGGTTACGGTGGCGGTCAAGGAGGGCCTGGGTACACAGGTGTGGGGAGTTATGGCTATGCCGGCACTTCCGGAACTGGCTACGGGGCTCAATGGAACGACGGCGTTCGTGTTCCCTACCGACCTGACTACAGGTACGGAGTAAATATCGGGTTCTACAATCCCTACAGACTGGGCCCGAGAATCTTCATCTACGGAGGACCGATGGGACCAGACCAGACGGCGGCTACTCTGGTGGTTATGAGGGACCGTACGGCTCTGGAGCAGGCGCTGTGGGCCCAAAACGATGGCGCTGGAATGTCTGGTGGAGCAAGAGGCCAGAGGCCTGGCTACGGCGGGGCAGGGTCTTCTCGCCCAGGATTCTTCAACAATCTCGGCACGGCCATTCTCGACTGGCTGGCCAACCGCTAGGAGGGGTCAGGGCTGGGTGAGTTCATTCGAGACGTCTTCACCATTACTGACAACTCCAGACGCCCTGGAGATCTAGTCACCGCAGGCAATCCTGGCTACGAGGAAACAGGAGGCGGCGCAATCAGCGAAGGCCCCGACGGTGGCTATGGACAGACGGGCAATGGAACTGGACTGAGTGGTCAGTGAGGTTATGGAGGCGCAGGAGGCTTAGGTGGTACACTGGCTACGGCGGCTTTACCTGTGGTAACACTGGCTTCGGCGGTGTTACTGGCGGTAACATTGATTACGGCGGTGCTGGTGATGACACGGGGTACGGCGGTGCTGGTGGTAACACGAGATACAGTAGTAGGAGTGGCAACACAGGCTACGGCAGTATCACGGGCCCCACGGGCGGTGCCGGTTTTGGTGGTATCCCTGGTGTGGGTGGTGCAGGTGGCGCTACTGGTTAAGGAGGAATCAGCGGCACTGGTGGAACAGGCAGTGTGGGCATCACGACTGGTGTGGGTGGGGCGGTGCAGGAGGCGGCGTGAACGTCAAAGTCAATCTTCAAGGTAAGTCCGAGATGACGTCAAAGTCCTGTGTTACTCACTAACTGCTGCTGAGGGAGACTGTTATTCCACCTTGAGTTACAAAATTAGTGTGCTTCAAAACTCCTGCGTAAAGGTCAGTGAAGAGGCCCTTTGAGGAAAGTCAAAAGCTCTGTACTTCGCTGATCCCTCAATGTGCGAAATGATTGTGTTCTTTCAGTATACTTTCTTCTTCTCGTTCGCAGTGGCTATACTGTCAATCCGGTATGGGTAATGAATGTCATCGTTTTCTCCATGTCGTCGCGGCTGCCATATAGTTTGGTCTGCAGGGGAGTTGGTAACGGCCACACTTCCCTCCTTTCTTCTTCAAGTAAGGGACAACTCTGGAGTATGTGTTCACGTATTATAAAATCTGCTAATTTAGGGAACTCAAAATACTGTATTTGTGTACGAGAAAACATGGCTACAGTCGGAAAAGGAGAAAATGAGATATTTCAACAACAATGTTACTCATTCATTCATGCATATTCCAAGAAAAAAATAATGCTTATACTTATAGAAAAACATCTTTGAATTTTTACAGTAATGTAAATTTTTAAAAAGCAACTACGCGATATCGTGCGCTGATGACTTTTCTCAGCGTTTGGTCACTGAGTTGCCGACCTGAGTCTTGTTTCTCAAGCACGGTCATATATTGTAGAAATGAGAAATGAAGGCCAGAAGGTGGAAGTCAGTGGGAAGGAAATATGTGTAGGATTCTTGTGGTCTGTTTCTGGAATTGATAACTTTGTATCAGCAGCTTGAGATAATCATATTAAATACACGAAAACGAAACGATAACAATAGCAAACATCTTTACATGGAAGGCTCACATATATTCCTTTATGGTCTGATATTAAATTCTTGGTGAGTAATTTTGCCTCCCAAAGATTTGTATCAATTTGACAAACAGTTCCATTTTTCTATTGTTCCTCGGCATGTTTGTTCGATACTGCCATTTATGGAAATAAACTTTGAATGGGTCAGCTAATGTCGCAGCTTTAAATAGAAGACCTTTACATTTTCCTTTAAATTCACAAAGGCAGATGCCGTCAATGGCAAATTTTGATTTATTTTACCAGCATCCCAATGCGCATTTTGTAAACCCGAGTCAGTACTTTTGCCGGTAGGCGAAATCTCTATTTTACTAGAATGCCCAATGCGTCCCCGACGATACCGCTACTTCTAAAACATTCCCATCAGGATTATGACGTCATGGTATGACGTCAGAACAAAGGTTAAAGTACAGCCAGCGCCCCAGTCTTTCTTGACTCACTGGCTGCCTCCCTGCAACTCCACCATGTCGCTCGACTACTCGATTACAGGTTGCCAGCCGATCTTCGTGTTTCCCTTCCAGAATGGTCTGCAAGAGCGCCAGAACCGCTACACCATGGGCATGACAGGGAAAGTCATCATTCGCGGAAACGGAGCCACCTTCAACGGGCAGGGGCACCTCTACATCCCCTACTTCCAGAACAAGGATCTGGCGCCTCGGTACACCATCGACATCACCGTCTACCCGTCCTCCTCGGCAAACCAGGCCAACAGGGAAGAGACCATCCTTAGCAATGGCCTGACCCCCCAAACAACGACGCTGGCCTTGACCTTGAACTCCGAGCGTGTGACGTTGTACGTGCGCAATAGGGATACGGGCAATGTGGTCACCGTCTCGGCTCAGTTTGTAAGTGAGGATGACTGTTTGTCTAGTCCTAAGTATGCACAGCGACCAATCAATGCCTAGCCTCTTTCGCGGCTTGGGACAGCCCCTAGCTGAGTTTGTGGAGTTGCCCAGAAGTCAGAGGGTTCCCGCTGGAAAAGAGAGCTTAGAGGGGTTCTGGCCATATGTTGCGTTCTGTTGGCATGACTCTATACATATTGTTTTGAGAGCATAATGTGACAAATGGGCAGTTACAAGTAGGCTACATATATTGCTGTAACGGGTTCAGGAAGATGCTTCCCCATGGTGACATAAACAAGAATGTGAAAGAGACACAGAAAAGTAAGGGTTGGCCAGATAGTAGGGAAACGTGATGAAGTAAAAGAGATTTATCCATAATTTGGTTTCCTACTAAACGTGATCTTTGTCAAAAAGTTGTCACAGTCTCAATGCAGCCTGCAACAGGGCAATATCTTTACTACGCAGAGAGCGACAGTTGCATTGGAAG
>JAWQFJ010002839.1:124931-130827 GCA_034096865.1 Theodoxus fluviatilis
GAGAGGCTTTGCGGGATGAGCGCCCTGCCCAAGGATGCGCTTCAAGGATCCGTGCTGCAGTGAACGCTACACCTGCTAGCCGCAAAGGCGAGCGTCCTTACCACGAGATTAGAGCGCCATCCACAGCACCGTTGAGTGCCGTTGCAAGACGAGACAGCTGAGGAGCAGAACTCGGTTTAAGTGCTGTGTTGTGATGCAACGACCTGGATCTGATTAGCTCTTGGGAGTGAATTTGACTGTTCTCCGACTAGACACTCAACCTTTTTGACTCACATGCAAACAAAAGTGAGTCTATGTACTCAGCCGTGTCGTCCGTCCGTCCGTCCGTCCGTCCGTCCGGGCGTAAAAAACTTAAACGTTGGATTTTTCTCGGAGACTATTAAGTCTATCAACACCAAATGTGGCATGATGGTGTATGATGACAAGGCCTCAAAAAACATACATAGTGACTTGACCTTGCTTCAAGGTCAAGGTCACAGGAGCCATAAATGTGGTCTCAAAAACAGTCATTTTTCACATTTTCCCAATTTTCTCCCACGTTATTAAGAATGGCGACCTTAGCTACAAGTGGTATATAGTTCAAAGCAAGCCCTATCTTTTGATACCAGTTTGGTTGACCTTGCTTCAAGGTCAAGGTCACAGGAGCTCTTCAAAGTTGGATTGTATACATATTTTGAAGTGACCTTGACCCTGAACTATGGAAGATAACTGTTTCAAACTTAATAATTATGTGGGGCACATGTTATACTTTCATCATGAGACACATTTGTTCACATATCATCAAGG
Source organism: Theodoxus fluviatilis (assembly GCA_034096865.1). Taxonomy (NCBI): domain Eukaryota; kingdom Metazoa; phylum Mollusca; class Gastropoda; order Cycloneritida; family Neritidae; genus Theodoxus; species Theodoxus fluviatilis. The sequence goes on from JAWQFJ010002839.1 coordinate 125,718, forward strand.
TCAAGGTCACTTTGACCCTTATGAAATGTGACCAAAATGGGGTAGTGAACCACTAAAAGTGACTATATCTCATGGTAGAAAGTGCCAATAAGCACCATTGTGCTTCCTATGTCTTGAATTAACAGCTTTGTGTTGCATGACCTTGGATGACCTTGACCTTGGGTCAAGGTCACATGTATTTTGGTAGGAAAAATGTGTAAAGCATTTCTTTGTGTATGATGTCATTGGTAGGTTTAGTTGTTTGACCTTGACCTTGAAGGTCACCTGAAGGTCAAGGTCATATAAAGGTCTGGGTCAACCATGTGAGTCGTATGGATTTTGCCCTTCTTGTTTCAAGGTGGCAATGATGGACATCACGGTGGTTAGGGTAACGTTGGCGGTGTTGGTTTTAGTCATGGTGGTGGTCATAGTGATGATAGTGGTGGTGTTGACGGTAGTGGTGGTAGTGATGCTGATGGTGGTAATTGTTATGACGATGGTGCCTGTGTAGGCTTATGAGAGAGAGAGAGAGAGAGAGAGAAAGAGGAGTGAAGACGAGAAAGAGGGGAGAGTCAGAGAGAGAGAGAAAGAGAGAGAGAGAAGAGAGAGAGAGAGAGTGAGATGAAAGAGAAGAAATAGAGAGAGAGATAAAAGGATGAGAGAGAAGATAGGAGAAAAGAAGGAGACAGAGAAGAGGGAGAGAGAGAGAAGAGACAAAGAGAGAGACAGAGAGAGAGAGGAGAGGCAGAGACAGAGAGAGAAGTAGAGAGAGAGAAGTAGAGAGAGAATTCCAGAGAGAGAAGTCAAGAGAGAGAAGTAGAGAAAGAAAAGGAGAGAGAGAGAGAGAGAGAGAGAGAGAGGAGAGAAGAGAAGTGGAGAGGGAGACGGAAAGAGAGAGAGAGAGAGAGAGAGAGAAGGAGCAAGAGAGAGAGAGAGAGAGAGAGAGAGAGAGAGAGAGAGAGAGAGAGAGAGAGAGAGAGAGAGGGGGGAGAGAGAGAGAGAGAGGGGGAGAGAGAGAGAGAGAGTTTTTGACTTTTTACTTTTTATTGTTTTTAGGCCGACCGCCCATTACAATTTTGCATGAGAGATTACAGATTGACGAGTCATATGATACATAATCAACTGCAGTTTTCCTCTCGACGATTCATAGCATAGTGGATATACATAGCCACATTTCTTAATGTTATCATATTTGTAGTGGACATCAATTGGAAAATATTTATTCCTGGAATCAGATGTTGTCCGAGAATTTATTTTTCGTAAGTTATCATAGTGTGTACATTTTACCAAAAAGTGGTTTTCATCTTCATTTTCTCGACAAAAGGGGCATTTCGGGTCATTGCTCAGTGGAGTAAAACGGTGCCTATTTTTGACTCACATGCGAAGGAAAAGTGAGTCTATGTACTCACCCGTTTCGTCTGTCCGGGCGTCCGGGCGTCCGGGCGTCCGGGCGTCCGGGCGTCCGGGCGTCCGTTTAAAACTTTAACGTTGGATTTTTCTCGGAGACTATTAAGTCTATCAACACCCAATTTGGCATGATGGTGTATGATGACAAGGCGTCAAAAACCATACATGGTGACTTGACCTTGCTTCAAGGTCAAGGTCGCAGGGGCCATAAATGTTGTCTAAAAAACAGCCATTTTTCACATTTTCTTAATTTTCTCTAAAGTTATTAAGATTGGATACCTGACCTATATATGATATATAGAGCAAAGTGATCCCTATCTTTTGATACCAGTTTGGTTGACCTTGCTTCAAGGTCAAGGTCACAGGAGCTCTTCAAATTTGGATTGTATACATATTTTGAAGTGACCTTGACCCTGAACTATGGAAGATAACTGTTTCAAACTTAATAAATATGTGGGACACATGCTATACTTACATCATGAGGCACATTTGGTCACATATCATCAAGGTCAAGGTCACTTTGACCCTTATGAAATGTGACCAAAATGGGGTAGTGAACCACTAAAAGTGACCATATCTCATGGTAGAAAGTGCCAATAAGCAACATTATGCTTCCTATGTCTTGAATTAACAGCTTTGTGTTGCATGACCTTGGATGACCTTGACCTTGGGTCAAGGTCACATGTATTTTGGTAGGGAAAATGTGTAAAGCATTTCTTAGTGTATGATGTCATTGCTAGGTGTAGTAGTTTGAACTTGACCTTGAGGGTCACCTGAAGGTCAATGTCATGTAAAGGTCAAGGTCAAGCATGTGAGTTGTATGGGCTTTGCCCTTCTTGTTCTTCAGGTTGTTGGCACCAAACCTAAATCTTGAATAAGCATCACGTAACTTTTTAATTGTTATAACATGCAGGCACTCTTCTTCTCCGAAGAAATTTTTAAACGAAGCGTACCAGCTATATCTTTCACTGGCGGCATTTTCCTCGTGCCATAGTTGGCTGGAGCAGTCGCGGAGTCTTTGAATGAATTCCTTAAGGAAGAATTTTTCATTACCGACTCCGCCATTTAACCATACATAGGCAAAACCATATCTTTACAAGCAATTTTCAATGAATACTGTCCATTTCCTATTTGGGAAGACCTTACATGTGAGAAGCCAGAGATATACTTGCTTGGGGAGCCTGCTGTTTGGCATGTTGCACACTTTAAGCCAATATTTTATCGATCTCGTGGAGGCTGAAATAGATAAAGGGTACCTCCCCAGGTCCCCGTATACCATGTTATTAGGGGCATAGCTATACAGGCCAAGGATCCTTTTACATGCAAAAGAATGGGCTTTTTCTACAATGACTGTATTACTCATGCCCCATATCTCCGCACCGTACAATAGGAGAGATTGCACCTGTGAGTCGAATATTTTAAAGAAGACGGTTGTGCTTAAGCTATGCAGACTTCACATTGTCTTCAATACTTGAGCGACTCTTTGCTTGCCCCTGGTTGCTAGGTCTTCCAGATGTACATTAACAGATAGCCTCGCAGAAAACGTAAACCTAAGATATTTGTAATTGTTTACGACTTCTAGATTCATGCCAGCCAGAGTCCATCTTTCTCCCTGTGCTAAATGTCCTCCCTTACGAAAAACCATCACCTTGGTTTTCTGCAAGTTAACCTTCAGCCCCAATGTGCTGGACGCCTGGGCAAGGTTATTAATTTGGTTTTGTAAACCGCTAGGTGTGGTAGACAGGAGAGCAACGTCATCGGCGAATAACGAGGCAAAAATCTCGGGAGTACCGGGTTGTAGCTGGACCCCATGTTTCCCCATTTTCCTCACATGATGAGCTACAACATTTATATACAGGGAGAAAATTGTCGGACTCTCTAATGCCCCCTGCTTTACGCCCGCGGGGCATCTGAAACAATCTGACGTTAGACCGTTCCATTTGACGCATGCTTCAACGTTTCTGTACATTGCTTTCAGCATATTTAAGAATTTTGTGGAAAGACCAGAGTTCGCTGGAACCTTCCAGAGTTGTGTCCTATCAACCGAATCGAAGGCCTTCTCAAAGTCGCTGAAGGCCACATAGACTTTCCCTTCCTTCGCCATGGACGTGTTTGAGGACCATACAGTAAAGGGTAAGGACATGGTGGATGGTAGAGTACTGCGTTCTGAAGCCTGCCTGTTCCCGACATAATTTGGCTTCTTCCTCCGTCCAACACGCAGTCGGCGTGTCAGGATGGAAGCAAAATCCTTGCTAAGTGTGCAAAGTAGTGAGATCTCTCTGTAGTTATTCGGGTCCAGCCGATCGCCTTTCTTGTACAGGGGAACCACTACAGATCGGGACCATTCAGGAGAGAAGTAGTGGGAGTCATAGAGCGTATTCAATAATTTCCCTAGAAAAGGAGCAATTAGATCACCGCCGGCTTTGTAGCATTCGCCTGGAATTTTATTTATCCCTGCCGATTTCTATGACTTTATTCTGCGAAGAGTTGTCTTTACTTCCTCCAAAGTAATGGGCTCATCTAGAATTGAGTTCGTTACGATAGCTACGGGTGTTTGGGAATCTTAGTATCCCAGTCAATGCGAGCTTTTCAACATAATTGTTCACGTAAAGTTTTTCAAAGTGATCTTTCCAGGTTGTCAATTTAATTTCAACGTTACCAGCATACTTTTGCGTTGCGTTTCTCACTTGTGTCTAAAACAAGCGAGCATCTTTGATGCTATCTATAAGCTTGATGCTGGGTAAGTGAAAGTGACTTCTTTTCTTGGCACGGGTTAAGCTTTTGTAAACTTTCCTCTCAGCTAGGTATTTTTCTTTGTGCACTGAAGATTTCGTTTTCCTATATTGGAAAAGGGACCTTCTTGCATCACGTTTAGCAGTGCGACATTCATGGTCGTACCAAACAGACAGAGTTCTAGCCACCGGTGAATGGGCAATGACCTTCTTTTCCATACACTGAATACAAAAAAGAATGGCAGTACAGTAGTCGCCGCTTATAAAACACGCGGTTAATAAAAACAGCCGTTTTTTAAAAACAGTTTGTCCGGTCCGGATTTACATCGTTACTGATGGGCATGTTCAACACGCAAACGGTTAATAAAAACGCCGCTTATTAAAAACACTATTGTTCGGTCCCAATGTGTTTTTAATAAGCGGCGACTACTGTATTAAAAATCTGAAGGGCAGAGTCTATGTAATTATTGTCATTCGTAATGCAGCCTCCAGCTGCCTCTTAATGTCAGGGCTTTCCAAGTTTTCCAGAAATGTAGGGGCTTTCGTTGGATCCCATCGTAACTGGGATACATATACTTTCTCTGAAAGGACATTACAGTTTTTGTTTTCTGGCCCAATCGTTATTTCTAGTGGCATGTGGTGACTTTCCACCCTGTTACCAACGGCTAGTTCCACTGGAAGTTTGAGTTATCAGTATCCATCAAGCAGTAGTCAATCACGCTGTTACCATGGGGAGAAAAGTAAGTATATCGTCCCTCACTATCTCCAAGTGTGCACCCGTTGAGGATGATTAATCGGTGGATCTGACATAGACTCTTAAGGAGGACGCCAAAGTTATTGGCAACGCCATCTTGTGATGTTCTGAGTTGTTTGAGATTGGGACACCTACAGCTTTCCCCCACCCATGTATCATCTTCATCATGGTCAGGGCTTGCTGTTCTAATATCCCATTTCTCCACCCTGGAATTCAAATCGCCACAAATCATTAATGC
>JAWQFJ010002840.1:0-15000 GCA_034096865.1 Theodoxus fluviatilis
CCCCCCCCCCCCCCCCCCCCCCCCCCCGAACAACTCCAAGAAGTTCATCTGTCAGGTGCAACTCCAGCTAGTGACCCTGGGCGCATCATCAGAGAGGAAGGAGAAAGACCGACCTTGAGACAGCAGCCACCAAGGCGGGCAGAACGGAAAAATTGATTCGCTGTGCTTTGCTTGAGACTCTGGTTCTGTTTCGTGTTCTGCGACCAAAACAAGACTGGCTACCAGTTTTTTTTAAGTGTTTCACAATTAATGTTTCTTGCGCGATTGCAATTGCAACAGGCCCGAGGCCTATGCAATAAAATGTTTCGTTCGTTCGTTCGTTCTCTCTCTCACTCTCTCTCTCTCTCTCTCTCTCTGCATCGAGTATTCATCTGTGTGTGTATCTGTGCTTGCTATATATGTGTGCATGTCTGTGTATCTGTATGTTCGCTTGTCAGTTTCTTTGTCTCTTAGCAGTTCGTCCGTCTGTCCGTCCATCTTTCCGTCTATCTGTCTGTCTGTCTGTCTGTTTTTCTCTCTCTTTGTCTCTCTCTCTCACTCTCTCTCTCTCTCTCTCTCTCTGCATCGAGTATTCATCTGTGTGTTTGTCTGTGTGTATGTGTGCTTGCTATATATGTGTGTATGTCTGTGTATCTGTATGTTCGCTTGTCAGTTTCTTTGTCTCTTAGCTGTTCGTCCGTCTGTCCGTCCATCTTTCCGTCTATCTGTCTGTCTGTCTGTCTGTCTGTTTCTCTCTCTCTTTGTCTCCCTCTCTCATCACTCTTCTCCTCTCACACGGTCTTCTCACTCTCGATCTCGCTCATATCTCTCCGTCTCTCGTCTCGCCTCTTTCTCTCTGCATCGAGTATTCATCTGTGTGTGTGTCTGTGTGTATGTGTGCTTGCTATATATGTGTGTATGTCTGTGTATCTGTATAATCGCTTGTCAGTTTCTTTGTCTCTTAGCTGTTCGTCCGTCTGTCCGTCCATCTTTCCGTCTATCTGTCTGTCTGTCTGTCTGTCTTTCTCTCTCTTTGTCTCTCTCTCACTCTCACTCTCTCTCTCTCTCTCTCTCTCTCTCTCTCTCTCTCTCTCTCTGTGCGCGCGCGCGCGTGTGTGTCTGTGAATACATATGTGTGAATATATATGTTTGTGTGTGTTAGAGAGGGAAAGAGAGAGATAGAGAGAGATATATAGAGATAAAGAGATAGAGAGAAAGAGAGACTGAGTGAGTGAGTGAGTGAGTGAGTGAGTGAGTGAGTGAGTGAGTGAGTGAGTGAGTGAGTGAGTGAGTGAGTGAGTGAGTGAGTGAGTGAGTGAGTGAGTGAGTGAGTGAGTGAGTGAGTGAGTGAGTGAGTGAGTGAGTGAGTGAGTGGAGTGGAGTGGAGTGGAGTGGAGTGGAGTGGAGTGGAGTGGAGTGGAGTGGAGTGGAGTGGAGTGGAGTGAGTGAGTGGAGTGAGTGAGTGAGTGAGTGGAGTGAGTGGATTGAGTGGAGTGAGGGTAGGGAGGGGAGGGAGGGAACTTGAATCTCTTTATTGAGGCAGACCGCCCGTTACATGTGACAAACAAGGAAAACGTATCAAACCATGCTACCTCTGACAATGAACGATATTTTACAGTCATAATATTCTTAAACCATAGAAGTTCTAATGGAGATCTCCTTTTCCCTCAAAATCAGTGCATAGTGGATGAACATCCCTACGTCTCTTGTTTTTGCGGGATCTGTTCCCTCAATCAAATGTATGCAGCTTTTCTGTGCATTGCATATTATATGCCGACTCATATACTTATCTCTGCTCCTTGTAGAAAGGCAATACAAGAGGAAATCCTCTTCATTTTCTGTGCTTCGACAAAAAGCGCACATGCTATCCAGGTGTTGCCGATTTGTAAACGTTTTGTTCGTCTGCAGATTATTTATTCCAAAACGGAATCGCACAAAAGCGTCCCGGAATTTCTTGATAGTAAGATGAAATAAATAATCTTCAATTCCAAGATGATATTTGAATGATGAATACCATTGATATCTAACACTGGAAGTAAGTTTTTCGTGCCATGTTTGATGGAAGCAGTTTCTTAGCTTCTGCTTAAATTGCGTTAAAAAAAAATTTTAATCTCATTTTGCCAGGCATAAGAAAAATCATACTCACGTAGTACGTTTGGGATGCGTTCCACTCAATTGAGATTCTGAGCAATTTTAGAGTTTTCCAGCATATGGTAAGCCTGTTTTAGGAGTCGAGTGGATGGCATTGCAGACAATTTGAGCCAATATGTGGCAGCTCTGGTGGTATATGAAACCGACAGAGGATATCGACCTAGATCTCCATAGAGATATAATGTTGAAGGCCATGTATGCTCGGATCCAGTCATGCGTTAGATGGAACTGGACACTATCAAACTTCTTTAGATGCCCATCGGGCGTCAAGCAAGGAGCTTTAGACAGCCAGATAATTCTTTCTCTTTACATGAACTCGTTAGCTGACCACGTACGTTTGCATGGAAAACATGGCGTACAGCTCCTCCCAGGGATAAGAGAACTTTACTTACTCTTATTCGCCAATGATGTCATTCTCCTCTCATCACCACCTTCTGGGTTACAAAACCAAGTAGATAACCTAAGCAAGGTGTCTAAATCTTTGGGCCTGAAAATTAACCTAGAGAAAACCAAGGTAATGGTTTTTCGGAAGGGTGGTCATCTAGCACAAGGCAAAAAATGGTTTCTGGATAACATGATTCTTGAGATAGTCAACAGGTACAAATACCTCGGTGTTGTTTTTTCCACCAGATTATCCATGAAAGTTGGTACCGAAAGACCTGGCTGTAAAAGGAAAACAAAGTCTGTCCAGATATTTAAGGCTATGTGGAGACTACATACTATCGATCCAAAAGTGTTTTTTAAGCTTTTCGACGCACAGGTGCAGTCCACCTTGCTTTATGGTTCAGAGGTATGGGCTTTGGGTAATGCAGACAACATTGAAAAACTCCATACATTTGCCTGTAAAAGGGTTTTAGGGCTATATACACGTACACCAAGAAGACAGCAATCAGTCTGCCTGAGTCTGCCTGCCTACAGTCTGCCTAGAGTCGGCGTAAGGAGAGGTGAGGAGAGAGGAAGAGATCGGTCCGCCTGCTGGGAGAGAAGAAGAGAGAGGAGGAGGGCGAAGCACTGAATATATAAGCAGACGAAAAGAAGAGATCGGCTCCACAACCACAGCAGAGACGGGCAGAGAGAGAGAGAGAGAGAGAGAGAGAGAGAGAGAGAGAGAGAGAGAGAGAGAGAGAGAGAGAGAGAGAGAGGGGGAGCAGAGAGCGGACAGAGGTGGAAGGTTGGTGCGAACGTTTATACGGGTCGATAGTTTTACTTGTCAAGGGCTGACCTACGTGCTTTTATGTTTTATAATAGAAGGCTGACCGATATTTTACTTGTGCTGCTGTGCTTTTTCCTTGTTCCCATTGGGAGTGGAGTAGAGGACGAGTAGATGTAAATTTTATAAGAAAGTGAGGGTCATTGAGGATGTTGTGGTTGAGACAGATACCAATGTAACATTCTTTTTATTTTTATTTTTCTTTTCTACCCCTGTTACGGGCCTGTTTTATGCTGAAACTATAAAGATCTGTAAGTAACCCTGGGAACGTGTTATTTCGTTTGTGCATCCTCGTAACAACGTTCACCAGAGACTGAGAATGATGGAGTATAACGTAAAAATGTGGTCAACGGTGGAATGCTCCAGCCTGAATCCCGCCTGTTCGTGGCATATTTTGTTTGCGTCTATTTGCAGAGGTGCAAATAACGCGTCAGGATGGACGAAAATATCTTGCTAGTGTACTTAGCAGAGAAATAACCCGATAGATATTGGGATCCGTTCTAGATCCTTTCTTAAAAAGCGGTATTATGACTGACCGTGTCCATACCTGTGGAAAGAACTGTGTCTCCATAAGCACATTAAATATCTTCGTCAAGAAGGAGGCAATCAAGTCACCGGTCACTTTCAAACATTCGCCTGGGATTTCATCCATGCCTGGCGATTTCACAGGCTTGATTTTGTGTATGGCCGTCTTCACCTCTTCGAGTGAAATTGCCTCATCGAGTTCTCTGACGCTTTGGATGGGCGCGGCATCATGAGTGTCCACTCTGTCAACCAACAGATCAGGATTCCCGTCCAAGTGTCGGTGAAAGTGGTTTTTCCATATACCTATGTCTAGGTCGACATAAGGAGGCGACTTGATCGTTGCTTGTCTAACCAAAGACCAAAATCTATTAGTTCTTGATGCTGTCAAGGAGAGCAATCCGAGAAGAATTGAGAAAGTGTCTTTTCTTTTCGCGGATGATTTGTTTGTAGGTGTTCCTACCGCTTATGTACTTTTCTTTGAGTGTTAAGGCTTTGTGTTTTCTGTATTTGGCTAGATCACAATTTGCTTCCCATTTTGCAATGTAGCACTCTTGATAGTACTGTGCAGATCGGTTTACAGGGAACGACGACCTGTCTTTCTTCATACACTGAGCGCATGACAGAACGACAGAGTTAAAGACCTAAAGAGCGGCTTCCAAAGAAGTCTCGATCATTTCTGTTGCTCTCTGTAGGCATTGCAAAAAAGAAAGTGTTTGGGTATTATTGTGGAACTCGTATGCTTTACTAGCGTCCCACCTGACTTTTGAGATGTATGACTTGCTTGGTAACGATTTCTGGATGCGGGTGGAACCGACAGTGATTTCAAGAGGCATGTGATTGCTTTCGACTCTTTCCGCAACAACAAGATACACAGAGTGGTTTGTATAGTTGCCATACAACAGACAGTAGTCGATTACACTATCCCCATGTAAGGACACATATGTGTAGCGGCCTTCACTGTCGCCATGAGTGCGTCCGTTTACGATGCATAATTGGTGTATTGAACAGATGTTCTTTAAATAGACACCAAAAGAGTTCGTAGTGGAATCCTGCAACACACGCAACTGTCGCAGTGAAGGGCAACTAGAGACTGCTTGCTCCAGTTCGTCATCATCGTCCTCTTCTACTGCTTCAGACTGGTTGTCCCAATTTCCGGTTCTGGCGTTCATATCGCCGCATATCAGAATAGCGCAATCCGGGAAGGCCTCTTGTATGTGTAAAAGTGCATCTTCCAGCAGGAAAAGGTTACAATGAGTGCCCCTTTCCTTGTAATAAGGTGATTCCATTGGTGGGACATACACAGCAATCAAAACTATAGGACTGCCTCCCGAACGTTTCGCTTTGAACGCCAATAGGTGGTCGTACGTGACATTTCTCTGAGTGATAAATGGTGCCAGGTGGTGTTTTATTAGTACAATCACACCACCTGATCTCCTTCCCTGCTTGGAAAGTTTAATTGGAGAGAGAGAGAGAGAGAGAGAGAGAGAGAGAGAGAGAGAGCAACATACAGACAGACACAGAGACAGACGTAGACAGACAGAAACACAGAGAGAGAGACAAAGACAGACAGAGAGAAAGAGAGAGAGACAGACAGACAGAGACAGACACATACAGACACTGACAGACACAGACAGACAGACAGACAGACAGACAGACAGACAGACAGACAGACAGACAGACAGACAGACAGAAACACAGACAGACAGAGACATAGAGAAAGAAAAAGATAGAAAGAAAGAAAGAGACAGGGAGAGAGAGAGAGAGGGGGGAGAGAGGGAGAGAGAGATAGATGGAGAGAGAGAGAGAGAGAGAGAGAGAAAGAGAGAGAAAGAGAGATAGAGAGAAGGGGAGAGAGGGAGAGAGACAGAGACAGAGAGAGAGACAGACGGAGAGGGATAAAGAGAGACAGAAAGAGAGAGAAAGGCATAGAAAGAGATGCAGAGAAATGAATGCAGTTCCTGAAGAAATTACTCTCCTAATAGCAAATATAGTACTTTAATAAACTTTCCACACCATGCAATGGCTGTTCCTTGGGTTAAAGGATTGCTACGACTCTTCGTCTCTTACTGAGATAGGAATTAGCTTTGTAGTTGTTGTTTAGACTAGCAAAGATGGGAACAATTGGGGCACTAATGTTGCTGAGACTGACATAGCTCTGTGATGCTTTTTCACATACAGCTCGGGCTTACCTTTTCTTCTCCTCTCTCTCTCTCTCTCTCTCTCTCTCTCTCTCTCTCTCTCTCTCTCTCTCTCTCTCTCTCTCTCTCTCTCTCTCTCTATATATATATATATATATATATATATATATATATATATATATATATATATATATATCTGGAAGTGCTTGCCAACCGAATGATGGTCCCCACACAACATTACATTTAGCCTTTGAATACCCCGTTTTACTCAAACGAAGCAGAGCAGTCTTGCGGGGTCTGTCGAAAAGGTGCCTTCCCCTTCGCTGTCCAATCAATATCTGCACTGACTAACGCCGGGGAATTCTCGTGCTGTGCGTAGGAAGAAATGAAATACCACAGGCAGCTGCAGCTTAGTTCGACCCCCACGGGTTTGAAGGCAACTCTGTATTCCAGCCGCGAGAGAAGGAGTGGAGGAGAGAATGGAATCCCGTGAGATTGCGTCTAGGGGCGAGGCAAGGAAATTTCCATGCTAAATAAAAGCCCGAGGGTGCTGGAAAGAACGCCCCAGACGGCTGGTGGCCGGGGTGTCGGACTGCATGGACACACTAGAGAAGAGACGTCCTTGCCCAGGAGTCTTGCTGCACACAGCAGCTCGCCCTAGTGTGGAGTAGGCTGCAGCAATGAGAGCGGTGCTCCCCTGTGGGGAACGTAATGTTTGTGTTAGGCCAAGAAAAAAACATCTCTGTTTCCAGTCATCCGACCAACCCTATATTTGCTGCTGACCCTCCATAAAATATATATTAACTGTTTGCAAACAAACACACACACCCCTCCCCAACATACACACACAAATTGCGCACAAGTTAAATGTACATATCCTTAACTAGAATCGATAATAACTTCAAATGTATGTGAACTGAGCATCGTTTTCCCAGCTTACGAAAAAGTTAGTGTTGGGGAAAGAGCACACAAATACCCTACACCAAAAACCTGCAAACGCATCGCTAGAATCAATAATAACTTAAATTATATTTCACATGTACAAAACATCGTTTACCTAGTGTTTTAAACATTGGTCTCTTTATACGAAACGTCTTTTCATACTTACAAGACGCCATTCTTTTATTGAACCAAACGCAAAAATTCCTACCTACCTACCTACCTACCCTTTTTGGGGGGGCTATGTTGCCTGAAATTTTGTTTTTCTTATGGACCCTGAACTTGTTGTGTAGGGTGGGTTACTATGGGAGGAGAGGTATGTGTGTGTGTGTGTGTGTGTGTGTGTGTGTGTGTCTGTGCGCGCGCGTGTCTGTGTGTGTGTGTGCGTGCGTGCGTGTGTGTGTGCATGTGTGTGTGAGTGCGCGCATGTGTGTGTGTGTGCATGTGTGTGTGTGCATGTGTGTGTGTGCATGTGTGTGTGCGTGCGTGTGTGTGTGTGTGTGTGTGTGTGTGTGTGTGATATCATCATCATTGAGATCCTGATCCTGTATCGTCATACTACATTTATGTCTGTATTGTGCAAAATGTCCCGCTCAGTATCAAGAGCTTCGCTGGACACATGCGATCTGTCAATGAATAGTTTACTGTGCATACAACCCATGATGAGACATTCACATGTCTCGGCCTTTTCCTTAATTTGAAGAGCAGGCACTACTCGTGCACTTGCCAAGAACAGCCAGCTACAGCACCATATGGCGCCTTGGATTCTCCTTCTGGAAAAAAAGTTTATCACCACCTCCGCCAATCTTTTCATTTCGATACTTATGTTATGCAAAATGCGCATAATTGCTCTATGTTGACTTTAAGCAGACCAGTCGTCCAAAGGCAACATTAGGGAAACTTTCTTTCTCGGAATTTTGACAGTCATATTTACATCATGCGCGTTTCACACATGAATCATGTTCAAATCTAACAGACTGACTGAAATCAATATTAAATCTGTAAATATACGGGTGGGTGAGGGTGAAATGACTCTAATAGCATGCGCGGAAATCTGTAAAATTCCAGTACTATCTTAAACATTCTTAAATACAGCATGAATATCAATGTAGACGGACTTTTTTCGTTGCTCTTTCTTCTTGCTTTACCTGTTCTGTCGAATAATTTTTGAATGCACACTGCGTGCTGTTTCTGAAAGACTGCATGAGCTGTGCGTTAATCATCCAGAACAGATCGGGATATATGATGAAGTTCTTTTCGATGGGTCTGAAAATAATTTTGCATGGCAAAAAATGGAGAGAGAGACACAGAGAGAGAGAGAGAGAGAGAGAGAGAAAGAGAGAGAGAGAGAAAGAGAGAGAGAGAGAGAGAAAGAGAGAGAGAAAGAGAGAAAAACAGACAGAGAAGTACTGAGAGAGAAAGAGAGAGATAGACAAAGAGAAAGAGAGAGAAAGAAAAGAGCAAGAGAAAAAAGAGAAAGAAAGATAGATAAAGAAAGGGAGATAGAAAATAGAGAGAGAAAATAGAGAGAAGAGAGAGAGAGAAAGAGAGAGAGAGAGAGAGAGAGAGAGAGAGAGAGAGAGGGAGAGGGAGATAGTATTTTCACACAGGAGAGACGGTAATGGCAAACTAGAGACTATAGTGCGTAAACCCGTTGATACGGCATTGAACTAGCTAACATCGAGTTGAATTACTCACAGGGAGCTGCGAGGATGCTAGCATAGTACAGTACAGCACAGCACAGCACAGTACAGTACAGTACAGTACAGCACAGCACAGTACAGTACAGCACAGCACAGCACAGTACAGCACAGTACAGCACAGCACAGCACAGCACAGTGCACCACAGCAAATACAGTGCAGCACAGCACAGTACATTGCATGTACAGTAGAGTAATGTGCAGTATAGTTCCTAATACAATATCATTACAGCCAAAGGGCGGTAACTTTTTTGTCTTCACGACAGATTCGACCTCAGGTCCTCCGGCTTGTTGGGTTGAGCACCCAGATTTCTGGTGGACTCTCATTTTTAGACATCCAGTTGACATTTTCCTCGCACCTTAATTTGTTAATCAATACAAAGGCACGTTACATCACAAGCAATTTCTTTTTCAAATCTGCTCAGTAATTCTGCGCCAGAGGACGTTTCTTGCTTTGCCCGCCAAACTGACGATGATTGACAAAATGAATGCAAAGATCTGTGCGGGTGATTTTTCTTTCTTTCAGTAAAATGTCTTGAAGAGAGGAGACGTGCTTTATCGACATTGCTTTGTATGATCATGGTTCTGTAAGGGCAGAACGCCTGTAATTTGCCATCAAGTTCCAGGAGCAAGTCGAGGATGATGGTGTGGCGTTTAGAAGTATTACAGAATAAAGACAAGGACAATGCAGAATCTGGACATTCACTGAAGAATAAATAAATGAATGGAGCTTCACGGCGTATGAGAGAAAAATTCCTAAAGCTGGTTAGGGTAAGAGCAAATCAAGTGTTGCTTCCCCTGGTCATGAGCCTTTTCTAAACTCCTGTGGATTGGGGCAAGAAAATACACACCTCATCACTCTACGTGATTCATAAAATGTGAATAATTTGGGAAATAGACCCTAGCCAGCTTTAATGATTTTCGTCATTAATAGCCTTACATAATCTTTCAAGGTTGACAGACCGCAATAATGCAATCATTCATCGATTCATTTATTCATTCGCTCTCTAACTCACTCATTTAGGTGCCATGAATCGTGTAGGGAAAGGCGGAATATTTGTTTTTACTCCCTAACCTAACCACAGGGGTTTCACAGAGAAGGGAAAAGATCAAAGCCACGTAAGACCGAAAAGAAAAATACAACAAAACAGAAAAGCGGGAAAATGCAACACACAAATCAATCAGAAACCACTGCAGATGATTATAACTTCATAACTTTTAACATTCATCTTGAAATCAATTTAAAACTCGCTTTGCACTTGCAAATCAAAATGCCAATCTTGTTTGCACGGTTTTTCACCGAAATGTGACCACCTGGGGCTGCCTAGCTGCAATTTTCACTGGCGCTGCAATTTTCACTGGCAGCCGTGCAGGCCCTCGTTGGGTTAGCCTCGGAGCAAACTTCCATGAAAAAAATGTGCATCTACGTGATCACGTTTTAGCGTCAGCTCGGGAAGATAAAGAAAATGTTCAGAATCTGAAAACTTTCTTAGAGAGATTGCATAAAGTTGACAATGGGAGGCAACTCCGCCAGGCATTGCCACCGGCAAGATGGCTGCCACAAGAGGAGGTGAGAATGCAGAAGCAGTTATAGATGATTGTTAATGGTCTCTCTCTCTCTCTCTCTCTCTCTCTCTCTCTCTCTCTCTCTCTCTCTCTCTCTCTCTGTCTGTCTTTCAGTCTCTCTGTATCTCTGTCCCTCTCTCTCACTCTCACTCTCACTCTCTCTCTCTTTCTCTCTCTCTCTCTCTCTCTCTCTCTCTCTCTCTCTCTACAGGATGACTTCTGGTGTTTTCATTTGATTTTCTCTAATGTTCGGGTAAATCTTCGCTCAAGGAGTTTATCCTTTGTTTCAAAATGACTTTGCAACTTAAATATGTGAAATGGAAAAATCTAACATTTTGACCCAAGCCTTTGCTTTAAGCCTGTTCTGAACTAGTCGAGCCATCAGTTAGCAAACATTTTCGGCGAACCACGTATTGCACACCAATAGATCCCCTGCAAACTTGTTAGGAGTCATGCAGTTTGGAAGAACCCAGATTATGCCTCATTACTGACTGGAATGATACGCTTACACATACGTCACTGCCTGTACTGAGCTGCCTGGACATGGCCAAGATACTTCAACCCATTATTTTGATTTACCAATGTAGCAATTTGAATACACTAGTGGTGTATTTTACATATAGTTTAAATAAATGTATACTCTTTTAAACTCTTATTTCTTTGAATATGCGTCAGTAATTTTTAAACAAACGTTTTGCATGCGAACCATAGCAACAAAACGGCGGACATTTGTTTACCCACCTTACACAAAACAACAAGCCTGCAGGCACGAACTAGCTCTCTCTGAGCAGTCGATCAAAGCAACGATTCGATTGTCCCCACTAGCTGCTCATAATCATCAAGGAGGTAGAGAAGGAGGAGGATGTAAGGGAAGTCTGTCAATAGCGATGATGAAGTGTAGTGGAAGGGGATAGAGTAGTGAGGAGACAACATGTTTCCAGTCTGTCTTTGCGCGAGACTCCTGTGGTGGAGGCGAAGTACAGACGTGAATCATAGCATGCTGCATCAATGTGGGTATTGCACAAAGGCCAGTGCTCAAGTGAGCCGCGAAGTCGCCCCATACATTGATGCCCCTTGATGGCACATGCTCATAATCGAGCCATTGGAGGTTCTATGGCTGGCTGAGGACGAGGGTGATGTGGCGGTATTGAGCAGCATCTCATCATCATGTCAATCCCTGGTCGGAACGACTTTTCGGGTGCCATGCTGGATGCTGCAGATGGTCTGACCGTTGTTTCGGTCTTGGGTTCCTTGGAGAAGGGTAGGAACGTCCTTGTCGATCCACTGTTTGACGTTGCCCATCCAGACTGTCCTTTGCCGTCCGCGCTTCTTCCCTCCCTCAACGGCGCCCTGGAGAAATGTCTTTGCAGGGTCGTCATGCAGTATGCTGTGGCTATACCTTCTCAGTTTCCTCCGCCTGACAGCTGTTAGCAGGGAATCTTGCTTGCTGGCCACTGATGTGATCTGCTGCCAGACAAAATACTTGGTTTTGCGATCTCTGGAGGAAAGGTTCAAGATCCTCCTGAGGCACTTCATCTCAAAAGCCTGAATGCGTCGCTCCATCTCTGCTGTCAGTCTCCACGCCTCGCATCCGTACAAGGCGAAAGAGGTTACAAGGGCCTTAAAGAGTTTGACTTTCGTGCGGAGCCTGATGTTGTGGCTTCTGCACACTCTCGCCGTCTTTGGCGTGAAAGAAAGTGCAGTGGCCAGCCGGATATTGGTTTCTTGGGTGCTTGTGCCCTCTTTATTGAGGATAGCACCGAGGTATTTAAGTGCCTGTACTTCTTCCAGTGTTTCGCCACTCATTGTAATTCTGGTAGGTGTAATACTGGCAGCATCTGCCGCAAGAGAAACGCAGTGTTGAAGCACTACATCTTATCTTCCACTTCAGAAGGAGGCTAATGACAAAGGATGAGGGGTGTAGACATGGGTGACGTACATTTGGAGGTCATATTTATTGAACATGACTTTCCATCTGGCTAAACCGTTTGATTGTACCCAATTACAGCTCCAGCAACATCCTTATTTCATGTCTCATGTATGCAGGACCACGCACTTGTTAACCACTGCCGCTGTGCCAGTACTGACTGGAATGAGTTGTATCTTCACTTAAAGTCGCGGAAGCATTTCGACCACTCTCGTTGCTTTTTTGTGTGAATACTTGTATGTGTTTGATCTCGAAGAAATCATTTCGACTTGGTGTCGTTCATGAAAAAAAATGTCGAAAAAGAAGCGGCACTGGTATTTCTCCCGCGACATTCACTGTGAAGTTCAAACATATGACTACCTCTCGGGTAATTTCTGTCATGTTTACCAATATTTATTTCTGAATCGATTAAGAACGTCTTCTTGGAGCAGTTGATTTGTATGTTTGGCTCATAAACGAATAGCAGATTACATAAAAACAGCAGAAACATTGACATCCTGCTGTGTCACAGCCTTCTGTTCAATACGTCAACATCGAATGCTGCTGGAATTTTATTATCGAGTTTTCGGAAAACTGTCAACACCGTGCGTCTTGTTTTTTAAAGTTATTTGTATGTCAACAACTTTCCCTCTTTCCCATCTCCTAGCTGACTCTGCTTGTCAACACAAGTTGATTTTCTCCAGGGAAGTGTCATTGATCGAGGTTCTAATTTCAATAACTAGAAAGTGTTGAGGTGAGCATCGTTCCTTCCAACTCAGAACTAGAAAGTCTGCATGTCAACACAGGAGTTCCAGGCAAAACTCGTAGTACGATTCTTGGGTAGGAAGCAGGAAGCCCATTTGGCGTCATACATTTGTGGGTTCTCAGTTGCTCGACATTCTGGGACAGGAAGCTGCTGCTATTGCCACGCCAAGGGGTTTCTTAAGTCTTCATAGGGGCTTCACAGGTGGCAGGCACAGGTCTTGATCGCGACTGGAGGAAAATTGTGTGCAAAATGCCATTTCCAGATATGTCAAATTGTATTACGACGCCAACTGAGAAATCAGGGTGAATGCGTTTCTTGGCAATGGGGAAATTCTGGAATGTAGTAATGTACGAGTCTCTGGCGACTGAGGCTCGAGGCAACGCTGCAACAGAAAAGGCGCAGTACGTGTACAGCTGAAGTGTGGAGGTAATTGAAACTCAGGGCTCGGCATGTCAAGAGAAAAGAAGAATATTGTGTAAAGGTTCTCCGAAAATTTCCCCCGAGAAGCGCAGGTCATAATTTTGTGAAAAAATGATGATATTTCCCCAGTGTTGGAGGGGAAAATATCGTTGCCCCTAGTTTCCAGACTGATTTTAAAGCGGTAACAAACCTAAAAGAGTTGCGTGTGTTTGATTTGTTGCACTTTTCCTGTCCTGTTTGCCAAAAACAGCGTGGATTTCGAGACCGCATCGTGGACTTCAATTCTGGAAGATTATCAGAGACTGACACTTCAGGGAAACCCGTTCATCTCACTGTCACAAGCTCGAATTACTGTCGCTCAGTCACTGTTGCATTCACGTACTGTGGATGTCTGGATTTGCCCCTTTTTTCAGGCCTGCTTTGTATATTTTCGCTGGTTACGTCACCAGGTAGATGGCCCAGTGTCCAAGAACAAAGTGGTGGCTGAAATTCTGCTGCTTCGCCACAATCATTTCAGACAGTCAACCCACTGCCCACATAGGGCAAGATTATTCATGTCGGGGTAATATTTTCACATGAACGCCAGTAGAAAATGAAGATTGAAAGATGGAACTTAAAGCAAGGGTGGAAAGATCGTTGAGGCGACATCATTCAGCTACTGCTTGCAAACATTTCTAAAGGGACTTACTTTTTCAAATCCGTTACAAAGTACCTGGGAAAAAAGTAAGTATTTTAGAGCCTGCGGGAAGGTCCTGTAGGAGAATAAAATGATGCATCGATGTGTGATCCTGGAGGTTTCGATTCTCACGGGACCACTTTGGCATATGCATTGGCTTACTGTGAGATGACTCCGTGATTCATGAGGGCACATCTGAACACATAAGGCAGGCCACCAAGCACTCTAGCCCTCAGTTCCTGCAGGCTGGGCTCGAACAATACAACGACGGAAGTCACAGCTGATGCAAGAGGAAGGCGTTGATCGTGCATATCATGCGGTTCATCCTCCTCAGAAAGGTCAAGCAGTTACAACTCTGTTTTGATACACTCAGTGTCCCGAGTCTAATTGGGAGCCACTTCAGTATACTTTCCTGTCTCTGTGCAGGTGCAACAGCGATCGCACCTGGACGCCCCTCCTCGGTGTTGACTCAGGCAAAGGAAGAGGAATTTTCAGGCTAGCTTAGCGCAGTGGAACTCCCCTGCAACGCACTATCGTAGCGTTTCGTCACCGTGAGCCAGAACTAACAACCACCAGACAATGAGCTAACATGAGTAAGTCTATCCGAAAAGTAGGTCCAGTTGTTTCCTTTTAGAGGGATTTGGTAATAACGTTGAACTGACAAGTGTTTTGGTGTATTCTCTGCTCATTGGGTCTTACGTACACGAACGTCTGTGAGCAATTGTTTTATAAAGATCTCTATATAAATGTGTCAGTCGCCTGTTCCGTCCATACGTCATTCAAAGTCAACTTAACTGTCTTTTCCTCTGCTTGCACGTGTCTGTGAGACTGTCTTTCTGTCCATATGTCCGTCTGTCTGCCTGCCTGTCTATCTGTCTGTATGTCTGCCTGCCTGCCTGCCTGCCCGCCCGCCCGTCCTTCTGTCTGTCTGCATGTGTGTGTGTGTGTGTGTGTGTGTGTGTGTGTGTCTGTCTGTCTGACTGTGCGTGTTGTCTGCCTGCCTGCCCACCCGCCCGCCCGCCTG